>QZGG01000073.1:0-277500 GCA_006409495.1 Sedum album
ACTCCATTGCTGACCACATCAGACCAAACACTCACTTCAGAAAGTACACATTTTTCACTTTATATATACAATGTGTGCCTGAATTTGGTGAAGATTTTAGACTGTCATTTAACATATTTATGTTGCTCGGTTCAGCAGGCAATTGGAGTTCTCAGGGTTTAGCATAGGAGCTGGCCTTTTGGATATGATCATGGCTGAGGTGTGTGTCTTTTCTGTATTTTGGTATATATTTTTATCTATTGTAGTGTTTTGTGCCTTTAAAATTGTAGTTTTGGTGTATTTAGGATATATGAACGGATTAAACAAATTAGGGAGTACTTTTTATATCATGTCTTGTAGGGAGGCTATGGTAATGGAAAATCAGTGGGTCAACTTGCATCATCGCCACCATTTTTCAATGGATCTCCACCTACCAGATCATCAAACCCTCTAGTGCGAGACGCCATATTTGTAGGTGAAAAGCCTAAGACTCCGCCAGTGCTATCCTTATGGAAATCACCATCACCTTTATCATCACCATCATCCTGCAAATCAAGAGGTGTGCGAATGGCAATTGGGCAAAAGGCAGTTGCTGTTAGAGTTGAGGGATTTGATTGTCTTGGAGGGGATAGGCAAAACTGCAGTATCTCCGCTGTTGCTTAATTCAAGTGGAGTATTTCTTAACAAATTTTCATAAACGGAAAATGTAGTCTTGCATATTTTCAACAAGCAAGAGATGGTTTGGGGAGTTAAAGGCATCATCATAGGTCAGTTGTATATATTTGGTTATTTTGAATATCGGTATTGTGCAAATGATGATGAGAGAGTTGTTATACTTCTATAAATTTAATAAAGGCAAAACAAGTTCAATGGAAGCATGATTTTGATTTTTTTTTGTTGCTGATATTGTTTTCCTTTATTGTGTATGATCATCTGATAACTTTTATAGAGCAGCAAGTGTTTAGAATTTCTTTATATTATGCATCGGCCATGAGCTCGATGGACCAGGGTGCATCTTTGTCGTTGTTTGCTGGCACTTTTTAATATCCATTTCGATATTTGTTCATAATATCCCTTTTGATATTTGTTCAAAATATCTTGCTCAGGGTCCTCTTGCAAAGAAGCAATGTAGTTTATTATAAATACAATTCGTGTAGGGTAGTAAACCTGTCTACGCTTTTTAATAATTTAGGCATTTTTGAAAAGAACACAAAGAAAAGTGTGACCACAAGCCAGTGATTTATTCATGTATAATAATAAATGATATTTGAGCTAAATGAGGTATACTTACTGCTAGAAAATTCCCTAGCATTCCACATGTTGACTTAAACTTTGACCAAAACAATTTAGCATTTTATCAGCACAAGCTTGTACTGCGCTTATCACTATCCTTTGTATTGAAATGTACCTACTTTGAATAAAAAAAAAGCTTGTACTGTGCTACAGAGAAGTTTATGTTCACAAATATGACTCTGAAACAACATTGAGATATACATAACTGATATTTTTCTGAACTAGTCACTTTAGCGAGTCTTCAGCTGTCTCAGTTACTGGAACGCTTGTGTAAGTGGTACTGTACGTCTCTACAACCTCACCATTTTGTTTGATTTTCCTCCATGAGACCTTCCATGTTTCCAGCAAACTTTGCCTGCAGAGAAGAAATGTGATTATCTTCTTGTTTAATTATATAGTTGAAAAGAATAAGTTTTGAAGACCTATAAAGCATACTTCAATGTGTCACCGACATCAAGTAGATTGTCAAACCAGAAAGGAAATGTTACCTTTCAGGTTCAATAGTTCTCTTGGCTAGCATGAGTGTCAAGAAGATGGGAACCATTGCAGCACATAAATGTTTAATGGTGTGTCCGCTGACAGTTTCAAGTCCAACCATATATAGTTTTATCCATGGCTTCTTCAACCTTGGCTAAAAGATAAAAACCTGCAGACACAACACATGGATTGATTATGGCCACAAAACAAGGTGTCACATAAAGATGTCAAACATGCATGTGACAGGCATATAACACCTGCAGCCCAAAGCCAGTATGTGGAGTGAGTGTACATGGGAGGCAACAATATCGCCATCAGTGGAATGGCAATACAAGGGAGAAACTGAACCAGTGCATATGGTCGAAGATCATCAAAAAACCTGTATAAGAATGATCTACGATGAGAGCTTGATAATACTGCAACGCTGTGAGAAGTAGATAACCACTTCCATCCCAAAGCACCATCGACGTAACTCAATAATATTGAAATTTTACATAACAAGAAGTCAAGAACCGTGTAGCAAGTTGTATACTTGCCTCCAGTATAAGATGCTCACAACTCCAGCCACAAGCAATGGTAGCAAGGACAGCGTCCCCTTTTGCTCATCAATTCTTTCAATAATAAAGATTGCAATTATGGAAGTGAATGCAATAGTCATCTGCACATACATGAAGACATCATACAACATGAAAAACATTTGATACGAACCAATCTATTTGGTTCAACTATGTTAAGAATGAAGTGTTTCAAAAGGTCCGCTACTCACTGGCAATCGGTCCCATACAAGACGACCATCATCTGGGTGAAGGTGATAGTAAGAAGATCCTATACCAACAGCTGCCACACCAACGTAGAAAAAAACCCAACCCCAAATTTCACCATCCAAGCTAGTAGAGCATATTCATCCATATTATTAAAAAGGATATGCAAAGATAAAACGGCATCAACTGAAAGAGTAGACACATACCTCAGCTTAAAATATTTCCCATGACACAGAAGTACAAGCCCTACGATACCAACAATAAGGAATGGGACATTTGAAAGTACGTTCAGGGCATTGGGTATTCCTGGGATATTAAAAATGACAACTTATTCAGCTCGAACGCCATACAAAAGGCAGCTACACTGAAGATCAGAAATGACTATCAAAAACCCGTTCTCGAATCCCGAACATCCAACCCAAACACAACATAAATCATGCAAGTTTTGCCTAATCCTACAAAATTTCGTATTTTTCATTCATAAACAACGCCAGTTTTATCGGAAAAATGCATCTTTTAGTGTTAGCTGTGTTGAAGTTACCGGATCTCAATCAATTATCATTAAAATAAAGTTATGCAAAATGACCTCCTTATGAACCAGAATTCCAGAATTTACCACAATTCCAGAATTACAAGCAACCTCAAAACCCTAAATCTCAGCAATATCATAACACCAACTCCACCGGAACAAGAACAAGAACACTGAAACAACCCTAAGCGAAGCTGAACACATCCGCAAAGTACTCAAATCTCGTGTTTGAATTAAATTTTGTGAAATAAAAAAGATGGGTTACCTAAAAAAGTCCGCTGGTCAGCAAAGTCGTGATATTCCTGATCCTGAGGAATCGATGGAGTTACGATCATCAGAATCACGAAACACACGATCGCTACTATCCATGTCGCCGCTGCTGTGCGTCTCCTCATCGCGCCAATCGAGAAGTTATGGTTTGACCCGAACCAGTCGATTAGTTAATTTCTGCTTTTTCTCGATCCAATCGGGTCGGGTCAATCGGATCCGGTTTGTTTGCTGTTTCAACATTTATTTATTTATTTTTAAAGACAGGAAATACTACTAAATAGTGTGTCAACAGGAACTGACGAAAATACATATGAAATTTGTATTTCATAAAAATGCATGACTGATGCTGCAGTCTGTGGATGCTTAACTTCAGATCATGCAACAGTCCGTACGATCAATGAAAGGTACTCGGCCATCTTAGTAGGATCAATGTAGAACTTCTATATCGATGATTCTTAGATATCAACAGTAATTGGTAAGCTTCACGATCAGTTGTGAAGTGGGTTAGGACCAGTTGGGATTGATCTTGCCTCAGCGTCATAATTTACAAAACCAGCATGTTCTTCATCCAGATGTGGTGGAAGAGGTCCAGCATAAGTAGTATTCCTAGGCAGACTTGTTTTATAATCGCTGTGTAGTAGTACTCGGCCGTGAATCATGGAAGGGTATCTTGCACATGCATACTGAGTTGTCAAGAGGAGAACACACAAGAACACCATGTATGAAATGTGGCCTTGGTGTGTAAAGCTGGATGAGTATAGGGAGAATATTTTTTTCATGGTGCCGAAGAGAATAGGGGCACTAGTAGAGACCCAAAGTGTAGTGTCTGATTTGCCGCTGCGGGGTAAAAGAATTAAGAAAGAGGCTAAAATAGGAAAAAAATGGTAAAATAACTAGAAAAAAGGTGTGAAAAACTAGTTGAGATAATCACCTTATTAATGCTGATAGGAAGGTTGTCATTAAGGAGTCCCTGCTAGTTTCACCTTTGTTTTTTGAAAGTCAGGCATTGCAATTTGCACTTGCACCCGCCTCATGAATTCAATCAATAGCCTTGTTGACACAGTGTGAAAGTTGTTGCAGTTGCCTTTCAAGTCTGATCTCCTGCTTTTGAGTCCTGCACACAAAAAGTCAAGCACTGTCAAAGGATAGAAAAGAGTTTAATTTGGCAAAAATCAGGCTTCCATCTTGTTGAGTAAAAAAAATGGGTATGATTTTTTACAAACTATTTGTGGGTAGGGGTTAGGTTAAGGGAATTGAATTACATAGAAATTGGCAAAACTGATGTGGAACCTGTAATAATAGACAGTAGGCTCTGTGTTATTGTTCCTGCCTTTTGCTCTGATGAGTAGTTATTGTGTTAAGCAAAATGGCCACTAGTGGAGGTGGATGGTGGAGTGGAGTCAATGACCTAATCTTTCTCTTCTGATTCTTGGCTTCGGCTTTTTACTCAGTTTCTGACTTTCTGTTTATTGCCTGGTCTCTGCAGATGAACATTGATAGATGCATTAAATGTGAGTCTGATATTTTTCACAAAACCAATATCATTCTCTTTTGTGGAATCATCAAGGACACCTCACCAAGGACAAACAATAGATTTGCTTCAGACCCCTGTTCTTTACTTCAAATTGCCAAAATGCTGTATCCTTCTTTGAATTCAATGCGCAGGGGCACTTTGGTCACTTTCATCCATTTTTCATTGATATAGGACTAGACGTGTATAGTACTCAGAACTCACAAGCTCTTACCCGTGTATACGAGGCACTGTGATATCCCATCCTTTGTAGGCTTCCAAGTCCGAGAGAACATGCTGCCAAGATTCCTAATAGCTCCTGAAGTCAGTAGGGAGCTCCATTAATGTGATTAAAAACTCAAGTGGAAAACGAAGGGCAACCCCTAAGATACTGAGAAACTTGATAAGGTTTAGAAGATGTACAAACCTTAATTTAACCCCAAATGAAGGTGCAGTATAGCATAACGTCCTCAAAGGCCCCCTGCCAGGCTGCCACTGATAACCATTGCACTACAGCGGCAACATTACAAATAGCATTGGTCATGCCGGAGCAGTCAAGTAATAAGTGGCAAGGACGCGATACAAGTTTAAAATAGGCTTCATTGATCACTGTAATAGAGAAAATCCATATACATAAATGTCAATGTGAGATCAAATATGTTAAAGATATCAGCAATTCTAAGCAGTGTATAATTCAAATATTTGGGGCTCGGGAGAAAACGATACACACCATACCTTGCTTAATCGCATGACTTTTCCCTTCAAAGTTAACTTAATTTCTTTTCAATAATGGATTCCAGTGAAAGGAAATGAGCTGAATCTTTTGTGTTTAAGTCCTTGAACCATGGAACTCTCACTACTTTAAGAGTGATGGCATCCGGACGAATGCCTTGTTGCAGCATTTGGTCAAGGAACAATTCAGCTTCATGCCAGTCACCCACTCTACACAACCCTCCAATGATTGTATTAAGAGTAAACACATCAGGCCCAACCCCATTGCTCTTCATTTCATTCATCACGAGTTTGGCATCCGCAAACCTACGGGCAAGGCATAATCCATGAATTATGGAATTATAAGTAACAGCGTTGGGAGAAACTTTATTCTTCATCATTTCAACAAATAAGACTGCCGCCTTCTCTAACTCACCAGCATTGCATAATCCATGGATCACTGAGCTGTATGTAACCACATCAGGGGAAACTCCATTGTATACCATTTCTTTAAAAAGACCCATCGCAGCGTCCCAATGGCCAACTTGACAGAAACCACGGACAAGCGAGTTGTAAGTTACAACAGTTGGAGAAATCCCATTTTCTTCCATGTTACAACAGATACGGTATGCTTCCTTCACATGACCCGTAAGGCACAAACCATTAATAATTGAATTATAAGTGATCACATCTGGGACGATCCCTTCGTTCTTCATTTCATTATACACGCTTTTAGCTTCTGTAAACTTACCGGCACGAGACAAGCCATTAATCAACGAGTTATATGTTACAACATTTGGAGGAACAATACTGGTCTTCATTTCGTCAAACATACACCACATTTCCCGAAACTTGCCAGCAAGACACAATTCATTGATACACGAATTGTAAGTCAAAATGTTCGGAGAGACCCCATTCTTCTTCATCTCATTGAGCAAATAAAACATCTCATCAAACGCGCCAGCAGAGGAAAAACCATTAAGCAGCATTGTGTATGTTACAACATCTGGAGAAACCAAACTTTTCTTCATTTCATCAAACATATCCATGGCTTCTCCTAATTTACAGGCACGACACAACCCATAAATGAATGAGTTATAAGTCACAACATCCGGAGAAATCTTGCTATATATCATCTCATCAACCATGCGATAGGCATCCTCAAACTCACCGGCTATGCACAATCCATAAATCATCATATTATAAGTAACATCATTAGGGAAAGCCCCATGTTCTTTAATTTCAGAGAAAGTTCTTTTGGCCTTCTCGAAATCACCCGCAAGGGACCAAAAATAAATAAACGAATGATATGCAGGCAAATCCAAAGACAAACCCTTACTCCTCAACTCAACCATCAATTCCTCCGCTCTATCAATTAATCCTTTCTTAACAAGGTCTTCAATAACCACATTGTAGCAAATAGAATTTATTTGATCCACAATATTCTTCGACAAATTACCAGACACAAGCTTTTCACACAAAGTAACCGCAGCTTCCCAATCCCCTAAATTACACAGACCTCCATACAACGTCATCCACGTTCTCTCATTCCCACTAAAACCAAACTCATGCATTCTACACATAACCCAAAAGGCCTCTTCCACCCTTTTCGCCAAACACAATCCTTTAATCAATGTATTAAACAACACCACCGAAGGCTTCAAACCCCGCTTCAGAACCAACCCCAAAACCCCGAATCCAAAACCAATACAGCCAATACCCGAATAGCAATTCACTAACAAATTAAAAGTGCGAATATCCCAACCATCATCAATCTTTCTATACATTCTAACAGCATCATAAAAACGACAACTTTGCATAACAATAGCTAAAAGGTCGTTCTTTTTTCCAATGGAGTGAAGCCTCTTCGAGGCAATCATGGAATCAAAGAAGCTTATAGCTTCATTTACAGACATGTGAGATTTTGGTTTAGGGTTTTGGTGAATTGAAGAGATGGGTTTCTTCTTACCTTTCAAATTGGTAGATAGTCTCGCGCTGAGGGTATGACGCCTGAGTTGTTCCAGTGGTGGCGCCTTGAACATAACAAAACCCTAAAAAACGAAATTGAAAGAAGAACATAGTTCGTGTCAGCGGGACTTGTTGAATGCGGCGCTGTTTGAAACTCTCGCAAATCTAGAGAAGATGCCAATTTTAACTTGCACTACAAATTCTGAAATCTCTTCAAAAATCTAAATCATAATTTTTAATTACAAAGCAATACGAGGTTTAGCATTTATAGTAAAAACCTGTTATTTTGTATTATTATAGGTGAAATGTTTCTTAAACTGTAAAAACACAGCTAGTTATAACATGTTTGAGATATTGTAGCACATAAAAAGAATCAAAATGTTGAAAGGATCGATTTATTGTATTTCCATCAGAGCAGCTGCAAGTCGAGATTTATACTTGTGAGAGTTCTTGTCATTGGACTTCTGAGCTTGCTCAAAACAAAAGAATCGAAAGAATGTGTATGGAGAAACTGTGTTTTATCGGTCTGTACATTCCATGATAAACTCTGGCCGGGGACAAACCAGTGTGGGTTTGCTAGAAAAAAATTGTTGGGTGATTCAGATTTTATATCAGACTTCCAGTCCCCGCCACGGCCTGCTGAAATCGGTAACTTGACTGGGCGAGGGCGTAGCATCTTCTGTTGGGGCTGGAAGGTTTAAATCAAGCAGATCAAGCAATCATCTCCATTGGTCATTGGTTCTTGAATCAGAATACCTTGGTTAGAATTTATCGCTGACGAGTTGAGTAAATGCGATCTTTTATGACCTCCAAGTGCTTGGCCGGACGAGAAAACCTTAAAACAGAAAGGGCATTCGTGATCCTTAACACTCTTACCTTTGTCGAGTTCATCAGTCATTATATCATGCATTTCATGATCCCTGTGACTGTGAGATTTAATTCTGTTTTCGTGGCTACGGAATGATCAGTTTGTTCAGAACTGTTCTCAGTTCCCTGATTGAGTTTCGAGGCGTAGCAGCCTTTGATCTTTTTATGGCTTGCTCTATGTCCTCCTAATGCCTGATAGGAATGAAATATTTTCTTACATGTAACACACGGGTATTTAGTCCGCTTACTGACTCTCTTGTTGAATACCGTTTCATCCCCATTGTAAACCATTTTATTCCATGAGTAAATATGATCGGAAAAAATTTCCTTCCGTTTCTTTCTGTCTTCATTTTCTTCATCATTTACTCTCTTAGAACTGCTGCCTCCAACATTGTGTTGTTCGGAACAAGACTCATTACTAACCCAATTGTCTTTAGAAAGCATCATCAAACTCTTTGCCACATCTTCCTTTTCATCTTCGCTAGCATAACTAGTTTTATTACTCATCATTCTCACTGATCGCCTTTTTGAGCACACGGACGACCCTTCACCGTATAACTCATTTCCATCGGATTCGCTACAAAAATCTTCCTCAACAATGGGATTAATTATCAGCTTCTCTGAGTGACACTTCATGTGCCCAAACAAAGCTTTACTAGATAGAAATCCCTTCCCACAAGGTTTACAAAAAAATTCATCACTCACTACTGCTTCTTCTTCATTCAATTTATGAATTCTACTGGTTTTCTTCGGATTGTCCCGTAACCTGTAGCTTGTATTAGTAGTACTATTTTCCTGAAAATTTAATTTACTAGACTCACTGTTTTCTCCTCCATTGCTGATCAGTAACGAATTATTCGAGTACTTGGCAACATCAGTTGTGTCAGAAGTCACCAAGTTAACAACATGGGATCTCATGTGCCCTCCAAGTGACTGTCCGCAAGGAAATGTCTTATTGCAGAACTTGCACACATGTTTTTGCTGATGGTCCTGTTGTTCCATTCCTCAATCAGAACAACCTTCACTCGATATAAACACAAGAAACTCATAGAAATCATATCAGCTAAAGATCATAAGTTCAGAATTTGAAGACGACGGAGTTAGCGTGAGTGAGTGAAGTAAGGTACGCGCTACGCGGAGTACGTAGCTGAGAAAAAGGTGGTGGTATAATGCTTGGAGTATTCTTGGGACTAGCTTGAGTTTAAAAGCAATGGGAGGATTGAACAAAAGAACTATTCTCACTGGATGAGAAATACTTGGCTTATAACAAAAATGAATACCATAAGAAAAGGAAAGCTTCAAGTTCAAGTTTCATGCTATTGTTAGCACGTATACTCTTCATCATCTCTTTCAATTCGATCGAAACTATATCGATGAATTTCATAAAATAGGCTTGAACCACCAACCTCGACGACAATAATATTAAGTACACGAAACTTGTTTGTGAATCGAATATTCGCAAAAATGGCATCAAAGTACCATCAGATTTGAAACTGAGTAAAAGAAGAGTTCCCAACCAAGAAATATTTTTAATGAGACAAAAAATAAAATCATTTTTGCTAATTTAAAAACAACTACAAAGCAAATTCAGCAAGAAGAATTACTTAAACGGGTCGGATGTGAGTTCGGGTCGGGTCTGAGTTCGGGTCAGAGCGATCAAATCAGTTTCATATATCGGGCATTGTCGTGGATCGTGGTGACTTGGGACTTCTAGGCGATCCTAAAACCCTAATTCGTGAAGATCCGATACGGGAATTTATGGCAAAATAGTTTTGGTATCCGACGTGGCAGTAGGGCGTTCGATAGCTGCAGGTGTGAATTTCTCTGGATTCTCTATGCCGTGGAAATTTTGATGTTGTATTAGTTTTAGCGACGTTTGAGAAATTATTGGTGTTTTTTAGGTTTTGTTGTTTGTGAGTTTCATGTTAAGAAATGATAGCTGAGTGTGATCTTGTACTGAATTATTTTGAATGATGCAGGGAAAGATGAGTAGTGATATGGAGCTGAAAAATTGGATTTCGGATAAGCTGATGACTATCATGGGCTACTCTCATTCAACTGTAGTGCAATATGTTATCGCTGTGTGTTAGTTTTATGATTTTATCTCCTTTTTATTGCATTATTTGTTATTTTTTTATAACTAGCTGTTAATATTAAGTTTAAACTGTATCCTGTGAGATTGCAGCTAAGAAGGCAACATCTGGTGCTGACCTTGCTGGAAAACTGTTGGAAGGCGGGTTGTCTTCATCAGCTGAAACACGTAGATTTGCTGATGAGTTATTTTCAAAATCTCCGCGCAAGGCGCCAGGGATGAGTGTGAGATACCCCGATAGTTATATGTTTTAATTTTATATAAGTATACTCATGTTTCAAAGATAAATTAAAGAGTTTTTTGGGCGACAATCTTCATCAGATGCATCAGAAGCAAGAGGAGGCTGCATTGCTAGTTACCAAGCAGAGTTACACCATTTTGGAGGCTGACAAGGAGGACGAGGATGTCGAGGCTGAGGCTGATGCACCATCCACTGGTTCTTCATCTCATTCCATCAAAGAAAACAGCAAAAGGAAGCGATTTAGAAGGACAGGCAATGCTGATGGAGAAGAGGATGAAGAAGAGGCATAATTATTGCTTTTATTCTTTAGGCAATTTTTGTGTTAATAATAATTAGTAAGTCAATTCACTCTGCAGAGAGCATTATCTTATGACTTTTAATGTTGTGGTGCAGGTAAAGTTACAGCAAAAAGAAGAGAAAAGGGTTAGGAAACAGACCTCTAATGACGAAGATGATGCTGAGGTATTGTAGTTTTAGTAAATGTTTAGGAGCTTCATGTAATATAGAACTTCCAAATCTCTAGTCTTGGGGTTCGAAGAAAATCTCCAAAAAATTTCACCAAATTTTTGTATTCTTGTCTTACTGTTATTCAAGCAGTCAGATGAAGAAATAAGGCGTGATCGAAGGGAGAGAGAACAGTTAGAGAAAAGCATAAGAGAACGTGATGCGGCTGGAACTCGTAAGGTATTGATATACGAGTCTAGAACTCTATCAAGCTTCTTTCTTTATAACTTGTTCAGTTATATTCAGGATATGGGCTCTCATAGAGCAGTAAGGATATATTACTTCGTTGTTGGCATTTCCGTTTATGAAGATATTTTAATGCTTTATTTAGCTTTTGAGGTGGCAGTCTGCTGAAATATGTATAGTAGTTATGTTTATCTGGATACTGACCATGGCTCCGCCCTGTCGTGAAATTGTTTTGCAAAATTGTAGGAATATGTAGGTTGTTAAAAGCTATCTTTAAATTGCACTTTTCATATATCAGCTTTAATTTTGTTGTTTATGCTGATGTTGGCATATAAATTTTTTCTTATTGATATTAACACAGAGGACGGAGCAGAAAATGTCAAAAAAGGAGGAAGGTATTCCTTTCTCAACTTACTCATACATTTTTTGATTATTTTAAAGAGAACGATTCCAATCCACTGTGTTTTGCAGAAGAAGCGTTTTGGAGATCCGGCACTATGAAAGAAGATTCATTAGATACTTTGAGGTTTGATACATCGGTGTAGCATACTAAGCTTTCTATTCGTTGTATGTATGCTATTTTATTGGGGCATCTAGTTGAAACTGTAGTCTAAGTTCTTTTTCCTGCATGTTTTTTCAGCTCGCACTCACATTCATTTCATCTTTGTATAACTATACACGTGCATGCAAAAGATCGATGGATACCGTGTAAAGGATACCCATTGTGATATGATTCCCTAATACGAGGGACACATTATCTCTGGCTTGATTCTTTATTTAATGGATGAGTAAGATTCATCGATGTTTATTGGCAATATTGATTCAGGAAAGTCTCAAGGCAAGAATATCTGAAGAAAAGGGAACAAAAGAAATTGGTTGAGTTGAGGTAGCTTTTTCACCCTGCTTACGAATTAAAAGTTTAGAAAGAATTATGTTGATGATATTACTCTCTCAGAGATGCAATAGAAGATGATACTAATCTTTATGAAGGCCAAAAGATCCCTGAAGCGGAGCTTCGTGAATTCAGGTATTTGATCTATTGTTTTCTCTTTGTCCAATGACATTTGTCAAACCTCATAAACCGGATGAACATTGGAATACTTATAAGCATCCATGATTAGAGAAGTTGCATGAAGTATAACTGTATAGCCGTTGTACTAGGATTACCACTTTCAAGATAGCCGTTAGTTAACAACTAGGATTGATATATTTTCTCTGACTTAAAATCATTCTTCATGTTGAATTTGTTGTCATTGAACAACAGCATGCCCAACTTATTGATTTTGAGGTTATTTCATGAATTTGTTGTTCTTAAAAAGAATGGTCTTTCTTATTAAACACTTGTATGTTCACATTTTTGATAATACATTCCCAATCACCAAATCTTCAACATTTCCTATTTTTACTCGGGGCCAATTTGTGTTGGGTGTGGACCGTGTGGTATAATTGATTGCCTACACTAGATTACTTGCATAGTCAAAATAATTGGCCATCCGATCCGATCTTTCGTAGGCATAAGAAGGAAATACTTGAACTTGTAGAGAAGCGCTCCGAAGAAGATGATAACAGTAATCAGGTATGGCACATTAGCACCCTTAAAGCAGCGTGTGACCTTATATGACTCCCTTTTCTAGATTGCTAAAATAATTTGGACTGGTTTCCTGACACCTCAGTTCGCACTGGGTTCATAGCTAAAGTAGTTTTAATGCTTTTCTCCCAGTTTTCATATTCCCTTCTCATTTGATATCATTGCAGTACAGGATGCCAGAAGCATATGATGTGGATGGTGGTGTCAGTCTAGAGGAGAGGTTTTCCATGGCAACGCAGCGCTACAGGTAATTTTCAGTCTCAAGTGAGGCATTTGTATATTCTACTGACTAAATATATAAACAGTACATTGGTTGCAATTATACGGATGATGTACGTGCAGGGATGAAGGGTCCGGTGAGAGAAAGAACCCTTTTGTTGAGCAAGAGGCTTGGGAGGAACATCAAATGCGTACGTTTTGTTTAAAATGTATTTGTAATGCTCACCTTAGCAGGCTTAATGACATTTTTTGACATCCTACAACTATATGCATCATACTGCAGGTAATGCTTCTGCCAAATATGGATCGAAAAATAAGAGAGTGGAGTCTGAAGAGTATGAGTAAGTTTTTGCACTAGTATATTAGAATTTCATCTTAATGAGTAATCCGTGTCACGATTGCCCGATCACAAAATTAACTATGTTATGTTCAGCTTAGTTTTTGAAGACCAGATTGACTTTATCAAGGAGTCCGTGATGGAAGGAGACAACGTATGTTTTCCTTTTCTCATTTCTAATTTATTTTTCTATTTTGACATTCCTGAACTCTTTTGTGGTACATTTGTCTTAATTTCAAAACAATATCACCTGTGGTGCAGTTTGAAGGTGAGTTGCCGTCTGACTTACTGGAGAAATCAAAGCAATCAGAGCTTGAAAAGCTTCAGGTATGCATTTCATTTTCTTTAGAATCTGCTGTAGTTGTTACTCGTTCGCTCTTCACTTTCATGTTTCAATGTTAATATCTGTTTAAATGATTGTTCTGGCATTACCTCGTTGTGAGATATATACACATGTATTATATGTCAATGTCTACCCTCCTTTTCAGCAGAAAAGTGATGCGTCTTTTATGTAAATTAATCAACACGATGTGATATTTGGGAACCAGACAATAATTTTTCAGTGCCTTTTCATTTATTGTCATCCAATGTTAGGTTGACCGAAAGACTCTTCCAATATATCCCTACAGAGAGCAGCTGCTCCAAGCTGTCGAAGAGCACCAGGTTTGTATGATTCTTAACTTGTGTAGGTGTACATCATCTTCTCTGTGAATAAACATTCTTTTCTGAGTTGCTTATTTGAGGTTAATTACAAATGTCATCTGATCCTCATCCCCTTGACAAGAAGTCAGTTTTACGGAGTCCAAATTTATATTTAACCAGTCTTTCACAATTTTTCCATAACTTCAGCTCTTTGATAATTTAAAATGAGTGTTGTTTTCAAATCCAAATGGAAGTAAAGTTTACATAAGATAAGGTTGTACAAAATCAAATACAGTTTGACGAATTGGATTAAAGCTGATAAACTATAATTTCCAGGTTCTCGTCATTGTTGGAGAAACGGGTTCTGGGAAGACTACTCAAATACCACAGTATCTGCATGAAGCTGGATACACTAAGAGGGGGAAGGTACGGGCACTTTCATTTTTTGGTGGCTAGTTTATATTGACACTGCTGAAAGATGTGTTTATTGTTAATGCTTCAATTTTTGGGAACAACATTATAGCATCTATATTATTGGTTTTGGTGTTAACATTGCCAATATGTTTCCACATAAGCTATGCTGGTTAATCTGGGTAGACCGCTATAAATTGCATTGATTGAAATATCTTATGGTTTTTTTAAAATTAAAACGTCTTATAGTGGACAAATAGGTTCTAGTACAATACATATGAAGGTTGGTGCAATCTGTGTTGATAACAAGTTACGATGCTTACTTGGTTGCTTACTTCAGAGTTTGATTTGTATATCCATGATGCTCAATCGTGGCTATCTTGATACAGGTTGGTTGCACTCAACCGCGGAGGGTCGCAGCCATGAGTGTTGCTGCTCGAGTTTCTCAAGAAATGGGTGTCAAACTTGGGCATGAGGTGTGTTTTTTACTTTACGCCGCTATCGCTTTATAAGACCAAATTAAAAGGAAACGCTTAGCGAGTCTAAATTTATGTGCAGTTCGTCATCAAAAAGAAAAAAATTATGCGCAGCTCAAATCAAATATATTACTTCAAGTGCGAGACATATTTTAAAGTAAGATAATTGATGAATTTTGTTCAGGCTGGGTATTCAATCAGATTCGAAGATTGCACTTCCGAGAAAACGGTGTTGAAATACATGACCGACGGAATGTTGTTGCGTGAATTTCTTGGGGAACCAGATCTAGCCAGCTATAGGTAGGATGCCATATTGCCACTTATATTAAATATGCATATAAATCGAACTCATTTTGAACCCTGCATTATTTCTCTCAGTGTATTGATGGTAGATGAGGCTCATGAAAGAACACTTTCCACAGATATTTGTTCGGTTTAGTCAAGGCAAGTACGTACTTAATTTTTGTCTTTTGCTTGAAACTCATGGTTTCCCAGTATATTTGATTTTCATGTTATTGAGATGTTTTCAGCCTTATCCTATAGTGTTCTGGTAAGAGTTAGCGATATTCTGACTATAGAGCGTATATATTAGAGGGCCTTATCCTAATGTGAAGACTGATTACCAACATTAAAACGCCTTGATCACTTGTCACTGACTCACTCTTGTTGTCCGGGATAAATGGATCGCTGGTCCTTAAAAATAAGAATTTAAAAACTCTATTCAATATAAATTACTCTTCATACTTTAAGCTGCAATATTTAACCGTTTTCTTTAGATGTTTTTAGTATATTAGTTATTGTGTATTGCAGGATATATCTCGCTTCCGCCCCAATCTCAAATTACTTATTTCAAGCGCCACTCTTGATGCGAACAAATTCAGTGATTATTTTGACTCTGCCCCCATCTTCAACATTCCTGGGAGGCGATTTCCAGTTGAAATTAATTTTACAAAAGCACCGGAGGCTGATTATCTTGATGCAGCAATAGTCACTGCTCTTCAGATTCATGTCACCCAACCCCCTGGTGATATTCTTGTGTTTCTTACTGGTCAAGAAGACATTGAAACAGCAGAAGAAGTTATCAAACATCGGATACGTGGACTTGGGACAAAGATTGCTGAATTAATTATTTGCCCTATCTATGCAAATTTGCCCACCGAGCTGCAAGCCAAAATATTTGAAGTTACCCCTGAAGGAGCTCGGAAAGTAATATTAGCCACCAATATAGCTGAGACGTCATTAACTATAGATGGCATTAAATATGTCATTGATCCCGGGTTTTGTAAGACTAAATCTTATAATCCCAGAACCGGTATGGAGTCCTTGCTCGTGACACCCATTTCCAAGGCTTCAGCTATGCAAAGGGCCGGCCGATCTGGCCGTACTGGCCCTGGAAAATGTTATAGACTATACACGGCGTATAATTATTACAATGACTTGGATGATAATTCTGTGCCTGAAATTCAGCGGGCAAATTTAGCTAACGTGGTTCTTATGCTCAAAAGTTTGGGTATACATGACTTGATTAATTTTGACTTCATAGATCCTCCACCAGCTGAAGCATTACTAAAAGCTCTAGAACTTTTATTCGCTTTGAGTGCACTCAATAAGCTCGGTGAGTTGACGAAGTTAGGTAGACGAATGGCAGAGTTTCCGCTTGACCCGATGCTTTCCAAGATGATAGTAGCATCAGATATATATAAGTGTTCTGTTGATATAATATCAATAGCGGCCATGTTATCTGTTGGGAACTCAATATTCTACCGCCCTAAAGACAAGCAAGTTCACGCTGATAATGCAAGGATGAATTTCCATGTGGGGAATGTGGGGGATCATATTGCCATACTGAAGGTTTGTGATATCTGGTAGCCTATACCATGACAGTTTCTTACTTGTAGCCCCTAGCATGAAATTCAATATCCAGTCAAGACAAAAGATGACTATTTAGATCAACTTTCAGATTTCTTTTTTCTTTACAAAACAGCTAATGTGGTTTGAGCTTGTCTAGATCTACAGGTCGTGGAAGGAAACAAACTACTCTATGCAGTGGTGCTATGAAAACTACATTCAAGTAAGATCAATGTGCGAGTAAAGCATCAGTTAACTTTTGTGCTTCATTTTAACTTATTCATGTCATTTTCCCAATCATTGATGTCATTATATGATTGCGGCCATTCTGTCTTCGAGAATATTATTCGTATAAGCAGCAAGGACGTAGACTACATTTATTTCTTTTTAAGTTTGGGTTTATTTTTTTGTTCTCTGACTACTTGCAAATTATTATCATACTCGCTGCATATTGTGGTATGTGTATTTCTCTCAGATTATTTCTTAACTGAAGGTGAGGAGTATGAAGCGTGCGCGTGACATTAGAGATCAGTTGGAGGGTCTCTTAGGCAGGGTTGAGATTGAGCTCACAAGTGACCCCAACAACCTTGATGGCATAAAAAAGTCTATCGCGTCTGGTATGACTGTATCTAAACTCATATTGACTCACAATTACAAATTTGAAAGATTTGACGTCATGGATATTGGATGTGATCCATTCTTTTTTGTAGGATTCTTTCCACATTCGGCAAGGTTGCTGAAGAATGGATCTTATCGGACTGTCAAGCATCCACAAACTGTTCATATACACCCAAGCTCAGGACTTGTTCTGGTATGCTATTTGATGAACTATATCTGGTGCTTTTAACCAAATCAGCTGACGATCATATCATTACTGAATTGGTTATTTGCTAATGGTTTTGAAATGGTTCTGTAGAACAGTAAACAACACGTGCTGGCCTTAGTTGATTCATAAAATGTACAACATATTTAATATTTTCTCTGTTTTCTCCAGGCTCTTCCAAGATGGGCCATCTATCACGAACTAGTTTTGACCACCAAAGAATACATGAGACAAGTATATAACATTTCATCCGAACTTCCAATTGTGTGTGTATAATGCATAATTTAGCTAGTATTGACTGATTACAAAATATTGAAATTTATTTTTGTAATTCACAGGTGACAGAACTCAAGCCTGAATGGCTGGTGGAGATAGCGCCACATTATTACCAGCTGAAAGATGTTGACGATGGTATGTCATTCTCTCCAAATTTCATTTGTCTTTTACACCTCTGTTAGCTCGATACTGTAGCTGCATTAAATATGTGATCTTATTTGTGCTCCTTCAGCTTCTAATTTACATTCTAACGTAATTCTCCATTGATTAACAGATGCAACCAAGAAAATGCCTAAAGGAGTAGGGCGTGCAGCAGAATCAGGAAGCCACTGAGCTATGCCTGATCTGCAACCATTGTGTATACATTACAGCATATATCGCTGCTTGATCTCTTGTGTATCTGAAGTCATAATGTGTTGCATGATAGTATCTATCCATCACATCCCTTTAAAATAAATGGATTGTAAAACATCAACTTTGTATTGTTTTAAAGATTGTGTAAATAGAGCAATTTGTAAAATATCATTTTGTAAGTCAATCTCCAGTTAGGAAACATATGACATAACCTTAAATTTCCATTAAAATGTAGTTACAACTGGTGAAGAAATGTTTTTGCCACTGTCGATTAAAAAGCCTTTGATTTTACACGGATTTCAATGAGGTACATGAGTTTACAAAAAGTCTTATAGAAAAGAAAAATAACAAACCAAGCTTTTATATTTCCAAGGATGTTAAGCACTGATGAAAGAATCCCACCCTCCGCCGCCGTCTGCCTCCGCTTCCTACTCATCATCATCTTCCTCCTCCTCGCTCTCACTCACCTCCTCACCTTCGCTACTGCTCTCCTCTTCCTCCTCCTCATCTCCTTGTCCCCCCTCCTCGCCTCCTTCATTCTGACCAATCTTTCCACCACCACCACCACTTCCTCCGAGTTTCTTAGAACTCTTCTTTTTCTTCTTTTTCTTGTCACCCTTTTTACATTGGCCCCCAATGTGCAGCTTCTCCTTTAGCTTCTCTTTTAAGGCCTTCATCTTCCCCTCATGCGGCACCTTCTCCTCCTCCTTCACCTTCTTGTCGCCATCACCAAAACCTAGCTTACTCATTAGCCGAGACATCCTTTTTTCTTCTACAAATTTATCAGAAAAATCTCCAAACGATCATATCACATATATACACAAAGCACTCCTTAGACACAACCATGCAATTAAATATGTATCTATGACAACCATGCTATAGTTGACTTTGGCTAATGTGCAAAACATCAACTGACCACAAAAAGGAAGGGTGGGTTGCCACTATTCATAAATATTAATTTGACTTACACAAAGCTGTTAATCCTATGATTTCATTAACAGCTACAAGAATTGGAAATGTTACAGACCATTTCACGATATGTCAGGGTGGCCACGTTGACTAAAGACCCGAGGTTCGGGTCCAAAGCTAGGGTTAGGAGCAGTGGCGGAACCAGGACGAAATATTCGCCGGAGCTCAAAAGCTTAGGAGGTACGAGCTATCTGCAAATAATTTTAGCGGAGGCTCAAATAATTTTTTTAGGGGGGGCTCAAATAATTTTTTTAGCCGGGGCTCTAATAATTTTTTCAGCCGGGGCTCAAATAATTACTTTACCCGGGGCTCCAAATCAAATTATGATAAATTATACCTGGTAAAAAAAAAAAAATTTCCTCGCCGGGGCTCCAGCCCCCTCCGCCCCCTGGTTCCGCCACTGGTTAGGAGAGGCTCGGAGTAATCTATAGTATGCGGTTCGGGTTTTCAAACTCTGTTATTTACTGTTTAGTCCTTCGAGTATCAATAATTATAATTAAAGACATCGATGCAAAAAATCTCTCTTTCAACTCCCACTACTTCACAGTTCTCACTAGTCACTCCTGCTGTAACTTTCAATTCAGTCCTTCACGAAATGGCCGCCGCCGCCGTCTTCCTCCTCCTCATACTCGCCGCCACCGCTACTCCTTACGCCAGTAAGCCTTAACAGTATTTAGATTCGCACCTTCCAAACATCCATTTTGCCACTTTTTGATTTTTGAATTTGTGTAGGTGCGTTATGGTGCGTGTGCAAGGACGGCTTAAGCACCGCTGTGTTGCAGAAGACACTCGACTACGCTTGCGGTGCAGGAGCAGATTGCAACCCGATCCATACATCCGGAGCATGTTTCAACCCTAACACGGTTCAATCTCATTGCTCTTATGCTGTTAACAGTTACTATCAGAAAAAAGGCTCATCTGGCGCCACTTGTGATTTCTCCGGAACTGCTTACATCGTCTCAACTGATCCCAGTATGCTTACATTAGCTAATTAAGTAGCAGTTGGATTTGTTGTTTTTGGTTAGAAAATGTTTAAGTATTTAATTGGGGTTTGATGGCGTGCAGGTGTGGGTAGTGGATGTACATTTCCAGCTAGCTCAAGGTAAACTGTCCTTATTGTTGCTTGTCGATTTTTGGCCCTTTTAATCTGGAGCATTTGCATGTGCTGTGTTTCAGATGTGATGATAGAGATTTGGACAATTTGCTTGAGTAGAGTCTAGATTTGCAAGTATTGCTATTTTGGCTAGTTATGCATTTATTCTTGATTTCAAAGTTTGGAACAACTAACATTGTAAACCTGGCGCATGTTTCTCGATTTTTTTACTAACGGTGTGTTGTTCTGCAAGGATAGGTTGTCATTTTTCTATTTCCTTAGCTATCCTAATATTTTAGGTTTATGTTGATACAAAAGAGAATCATGATGGACTGGATCTGGCAAATGCATTATTGTGTTTTTTACTCCTTTGTGCATATTGGTTAGAATTTGTCTTCTGGTTGTGGGTTTTTGCTTTTCTTGCTTGATTGGTAGCCTTTAACTTCCTTCAAAGGTCTTGCAGTAAGTTATATGGTGGTATCCAATGTCTTTTTTCTTGTATTACTGCAAAATTTATTGACTGTATTAAAATTTCAAATTATGGACTGTCCAGTCTCCAGTGGCTGGTCACTTTTTGTGGGCATCCTGCCATTAAATGGGCCAGTGTAATTTTCTGTTTCAGTCATGTGCATTACAGTCTATTTGAAAGATGATTTTTGTAGAAACTTGCCAATGGCTGGTGTCAACTGGTTTCAGATGTATATAGCTGATAATCAATTTTAAAATCGAGTGCTACAACGTAACAACTCAAGGAAGAAATGTCTAGTTGGTCTCATATCCTCCTTTGGTTGATATAAGCATAACAACTCAAGGAAGAAATGTCTAGTTGGTCTCATATCCTCCTTTGGTTGATATAAGCATAACGGGTCACTTTGTAGTTCAAACTACAGATTGCTTAACAAAAATTGAAGTGGTCAAAATTTTTAGTATTAGCTCACTCCTGTATATTGAATGAGTTGACATTTCTATTAATTTGCAGTGAAGGGTTTGTCATTTTCTTTTCATGTATTGAATTTACAGTGGGTTATACTAGATGTAGGCCCCTCGACCCCATATGGTTTTGGTAGTCTTTGTGTTGTCAAATTTACTTGGCTCAAGACAATTATTCAAAGTGCTTTTTTCAATTTGGGTCTAATGTTTGAGAAGGCTTTATATAGATAGTGACTGTCAAAGTAAGACTGCTATGTAGCATATTTTTTATTTATTTTCTGAATGGACAGTTAATATTATAGTTGTCTTTATTCAACCCTGCACTCAATTTTTCTTCATTGCTTTCCAGTGCTGCAGGAACAAGTCCCACCACGAACGTCCCTTCCTCTACTACTCCATCCACCAGGACCCCAACCACAATTTTACCATACAGCACTACACCAACTAATGGAGGAGGTTTAGGAGGGTATAACACCGGATTAGGCCCAAGTGGCACAAACACAAATACAGACTTCAGCAAAGCAGCTCTACTACCATGCAAGAGGATAACCCTTGCATTCCTAGTATTCTTTTCAGGCCTGGTACTGTTACCATCTGGTTAAGGGATTCAGGAGTCAGTAATAGGCTATCCATATGGCTCCATTTCCACTGTTTGTTGTATGTTAGTGTTATCTAATGCACCTTGTGCTGTTCAATATGGTGCAGAAGCTAAATATTTTGTGCTCAAATCATACTAATCAGAGTAATATGACTCTTTATCCTTTCTACATTTGCTGTTTTAATCCTATTGGAAAAAGTGCTGTTAGAGCAACTCAGATAACATGGCACAAAAATCGTCAAACTGATTACTGCTGGTTCCAGAGAGTCATACACCATTTCATCAAAGTAAGACATATTTTTAGGCTTCAGAGCTGAACTAGTTCAACTATGTTTTAAGAGACATCGACCATATAATAAATTAGATGCACATGTGAAGATAAAACAAACGATGCGCAGAATAACATGTCATGCATTATTTTTGAATGTTTAAACGAAACATTACCAATTCGATCACAAGAAGCTTTGCTACGCTAAAAAGTATTATTTCCTACCAAACTCGCCTAAAGCTAACTTACATTTACATGTTGTCATAGTTGAGTATGACAATAATTCACCACCACAGCTATTAGACTTGTTATTCTGATGTATTGTTGCAGGCACTCAGCTACCACAAATGAGCAATTGGATATCATATCATATAATCTTCTAATTGCACCTTCCACGCACGAAGTTACTTATCCTGTGTAATAGAAAACTTAAACGAATAAACGCAAAAGCTTGCTGGTCTTTAGTTTAAACAAACAAATAACTTGATAAGAAAAAACCCCCTTTGAGTGTACCCCAAAGCCATAACACACAACAATCGAAAAAACAAAAGCAAGCTTTCATCAACCACAAATTATCACATTACCCGAATCTATTTAACTCTATCCCTATGCAATTTCTTATCGATTAAGTACTTTCTAATAATATCCTGTCACCCATGTAAAGCCTTCAATTTTCAACCACGAGCTAAAAGCTTGGATCAAGTTGGATGCCCGCAACGCAAGAAATGCAACATCCAAACAAGCTTTCATCATCTTCTAGCTACTGTCTGAAATTAGTAATTAATTTCCAATCCAATAGAATCTAACTCATGCATGCTTTTCTCATCCAACTTGATCAGTTTTACTTCACCTGCTCCTCAAACTCAAATCCATAGACATTTGGTAACCCTAATCTTTGCCTGATCAACCAAATATCCTCATTATTTAAACTCTACTACTCAATTCAATCATCAATCTCTATTCTCACCCAATCCACATACTCAAAAACACAACTTCAAACCTCAATCACATTTTCACTACACATTCCATCATTCATACATTCATACCTGAAATGGACTCACTGCCTTCATCTTCGTCGACTTCTTCGTCGTCATCCGTGATGGAAACGGACTCTGGTAGCGGATCAACACCTTCATCACCGTATGAGCCGTTCGAGCTCTGCAGCGCGATGGTCTCACCGTTACTCTTATCTCCGTTGAGGAGTGGAGACTATTTTGATTTCGGTGATGATGAGAAATCTCGGCGGAAATCAGCGGCGGAGGTGGAGGAGGCGGATGAGGGAGGAGATTGGGGATTCGAACGGCTGAGATTTGCTGATTGTGGTTGGGAGGAGGTGGAGGAGCGGTTCGACCGGGTTTGCCTGATGAACCATTCGGGTGAACCGGTTGTAAGCAGCTCTGTCTTCGGGTATTGCATTGGTATGACCCGACCCGATTACCAACCCGTTTTGAATTAGTTAATTTAGTTATGCATGGATAGTGTTATTATAGTTTATGAAAAGGGTTTGAAACTAAGTTCAATCATTGAAATTACATTTTTTATTTTTTTTTTTTAAAATTGAGATTTGATAATGGAGTTGTTTGATGCTTCATGAATGGTTTGAGTTGGCAGCAAAAGATTCTTGACAGGAGTTTTATATGTATAAAACTGACTGCTGTTTTATGCTTTGAAAAATATACATATTGATGACCAGGATGAGTTGCATGAGATATGTTTTTGTTTTATGTAAATTGATTGCAATTCATTTTGGCAGGACTGGGAAGAAGCCTGGAATTTGCAAAGGAACTTTTGAGGGCTTTGAGAGGAAGAAGTGACCAAAACATTGAAATTACAAAATCGGAACTTTGCGGATTTTGGCATAGACTGAATGATCCTTGTTTTGAGTCCAGATTGCAAATCTTCTTTGACATGTAATGCTGAAATCTTAAAAACCCATTTAGTAATTCAATCTGGCTTGCATTGGCTTAATATTTATGGTGACTTTTTCAGATGTGATGCTGATATGGATGGAAGGATCACCACTTCAGATATTAAAAATGTAAGTATAGCTTGAATGCTAAATGAACTGTAAATTGCTTGCTGCTCTTATTGATGGGACTTCATCAGACGCTGTTTTGTTCGACGTCAGGCTATTGTATTAAGTGCTTCAACAAATAAGTTGTCCTTTATACATGAAGAAACAGAAGCATTCACTGATTTGATACAAGAACATCTCGACCCTGCGAACCAAGGGAACATTCAGGTGTGTATTTGTAATAATTTTAGGAGAATTACTACGTGCCATAAATTCAGCAGTGAATTATTTGACATGGTAGATATAAAATCTTGTCGAATAATTACAGATTCCACAACTGAAGAAACTCTTTAAGTTACGCGCATCAAGTCAGTATACCTCAAGAAGTAACCAGCTGAGAGTATCACAAGTCATTCTCCAGCCTGATCCATGTGATCTTGAGCCAATGTGTGAGGCTGAAATCTTTATCAGAGCCTACTGGCGGCGTATGTGGATAGTCTTGTGCTGGTTGATGATCTGCATAATTTTGTTTACATGGAAATTTCTTCAGTATCAGAATCGAGCAGCTTTCCAAGTTATGGGCTACTGTCTGTGCACTGCTAAAGGATCTGCTGAAACTCTGAAATTCAACATGGCTCTTATTCTCCTCCCTGTAAGTCGAAATACGATTACCTGGCTCAGAAAGCACAGATGGATCAACTCAATTATCCCATTCAACGACAACATCAATTTTCATAAGGTAATACCTGAAACTTACTGTTACTTGCAAAATGCTTCGTACCATTTATCTCTGGTGCAGAGAATATTTTCATATGGGAGAGGCTGAATTTTCTTCTATAATTTTTCAAAGTGTAGCTAATTGCAGGAGGGATAGTAGTTGGTGTGATCCTTCATGGTGGAACTCATCTTGCTTGCGATTTTCCAAGAATATGTCACTCGAATAAACTCATTTTTGCTCAAACAATTGCTTCGAAATTTGGGAATCACCAGCCCTCCTACTTTGAAATCATAGCCACAACAGAAGTCTCATCTGGCATTGTCATGGTTGTTATTATGGCTATTGCCTTTCTGCTAGCAACAAACATGCCACGCCGTCGATCAACCTTGTTGCCTCAAACTATCCGTCAGGTCACCGGGTTCAACACCTTTTGGTACTCACACCACCTCTTCATTATTGTATACATTTTGCTCATAATCCACTCCATGTTCCTTTTCCTGACAGACAACATACTTGAGAAAACGGTACGTCATTCTCATCATTATTTTCTAAAATTTCTTCAAGTTGAATTCACCTTATTTCCTCATTCCATATATGCAGACCTTGATGTATATAGCCATTCCAGTGATGCTCTACACCGGTGAACGAATATGTCGAGTAATAAGAACAGGTTTGCAGAATGTGGAAATTCTGAAGGTTATAATCTGTCTTTATGTTCCTGTAAAATCTCTTTGCATTTAGATGCCTTGATAAATTTACTCTAAATTTTAACATAAGTTCTCCACTACCTTTTCAGGCAAATATTTATCCAGGGAAAGTGTTACATTTGAAAATGCGCAAGCCAGAAGAATTTCAGTACCGCAGTGGAATGTACATTTACATTCAATGTCCTCAAATTTCACCATATGAATGGTACTTTCATTTTCATCAGTACTTCAAACTTGCCTATGTTACAATTGTTTTGATCAGAAAGAACTCTCTTCTGAATCATTTCCAGGCATCCATTTTCACTAACTTCAGGACCAGAAGACGAGTACCTTAGCGTCCACATCAGAACTGTAGGCGATTGGAGTTACCATTTGTTTACTCTTTTCCAGGAGGTTAGATTGAGCTCAACACATTTTAAAATTTGTTTCCCAGCATAACATCAACTATTCTATACGCTTACTTCCTCTCATTACTTCAAAGCAGGCGATATTGTCCGGTTCACGTCAGTTTCCAAGGATATACATAGACGGACCTTATGGTGCAGCTTCTCAGGACCACGTCAAGTATGATACTGTATTACTCATTGGCCTAGGCATTGGAGCAACACCTTTCATTAGTGTCCTCAAAGACGTGATTAGTAAACACCATACAAGATCCAGCATTCCAAAGAGTCCCTCTAAAGTCTACCTACATTGGGTAACGCGAGAGCATTACTCTTTCGCCTGGTTTAGAGATGCCATGAAGGAGTTGTCAAACACAGTTCAATACCAGGTAAACAAACAAACAATTTCACACCAGCTTTTAAGTCAAAAATAGAAAATGTAGCCCTAAATTTTGCCATCTCCAGTCTGTGATAGAAATGAATAGCCATTTGACCAGCGTGTACAAGGAAGGTGATGCCCGATCAGTCATTATAAGCGCTATTCAGGCCTTGTACCTAGCCAAGAAGCGCATAGATGTCCTTTCTCAAACACCAGTAAGTTAAACTCTATTTTTCAAAACTTACAAATGAAAGAAGTCAGTACATTTCCATACATAAGCAATACACAAACAATTCGGTTCAGGTACGCACACATTTTTCCCGTCCGAACTGGCTAAAGATTTTCTCAAACGTTGCTGACAGACATGAGGGAACTCAAATAGGTAAATCCTCAATCAAAACTGAATGATCTGCACTCAGAAACATTGCTAACCCAAACGACTTGGTTCACTTGTTGCAGGAGTCTTCTACTGCGGACCGTCAGCCCTGGCCAAAGACCTTGAAAAGCTATGCACAAAATTCTCCACCCAAACCACAACAAGATTCATCTTCCACAAAGAAAACTATTAAGCTTCCATCCACTTTTACATATCCACTTGTATACATAGAAGAGTATAGAATAAGCAGCAGCAAGTAGATTCAGTCATTATTTATTCATATTGTCAACATAAGTCTTGTTTGTTACAAATGCAAGCTTCTGATAGTTGAGAATTGAGATTACCAATTAGGTAACGAACTTAACTGCCGAGACAAAGAGGGACTGAAGTCGATGGAGTAAAGACTTACGGGGTCTATTTGTAATATATGTAAGAGTTTAGGCCGTGTTTAGAAATTTGGAAATTAGAAACTAAAAGAGAGCGAAGGGGAATGCTATATAAATAATGGGGCGAAAGTCAAATTTAATACAACTAGTTCGAAACGCATAAACCCTAACCGCCGCGCCGGAGCTATGGATTTTCCGACCAAAAGCGCCGCTGAGGTAGAGGCGGATGAGGATATTGAACCTATGGATATCGAAGAAATCGAAGATAAAGAACCGGTGACTGAAAAATCCAAGTTGAAGAGAGCTGTAAGCAGTTCTGATGAAGCAGATACGATTAGGATGATTAAGCGGATGAGAAAGATAAAGCAGACTGTATTGTCTCTAACGAAGCCGTCTTATTTGTTAGGGTTAGGGAATCCAAAGTTGAGAGCTGATAATCGTTCTAAGCTTTATACTGTGCTTAGAAAGCTAGTGAGGCAGCAGAATTGGAATGAAGTTAGTGGTGTGTTGAGTTTGATTTTGAGAGGAACAATGAAAGATACTTGTCCGAGGAATAATAGGCTTAAGTTCTTGGTATGAGTTTTATTATTTGATTTGATTAAATTTAATAATGGTTAGATAATTGTTTGGAGTGTGTATTTTATTCAGGCTGCGATGGAGCTAGTGAAGCAGTTTAAGCAAGATCGTGCAAAAGATATAGAAATAATATTTGATGCATGGATGAAGAGGTTCAAGAAAGCCACTGGCTCTGCGTATGATGTATGCTTTTTACATTTAATGAAATGTGTTGGTATCTTTGGTGATTTGTCAGTGGGATTATATTTGGTTAATTTGATTTTGATGACCATCAGGAAAGCATTGCACTTCAGGTGGAATTTATTCTCTACTTGGTCACTAAAGGAGAAGGAAGTTTGGCAGACATAGCAGCTAAAGAGTAATGCTTTTTCCTTATTCTCTGAGAGTTGTTTCTTATTTTTGTACCTTTTCTGAACATCATGACTTCTTTTGCCCCTTCACCCAGTTTATCTTTCGTTTCAAGTTCAATGGAGATTCTGATTTCCCATTTTGATGTTTGTCCACTCGTTTTAACTCAGTTTGACTCAGATGCGCAAGTATAGTAGCAACCCCCAGTCTCACTTGGTTTTGGGTATGACTCACTACCACGCATTGTATTCTACTCTCTCGGAGGAGCGCTTGACCAACACTGACAACTTGGATTCCCCTGGGACTTCATATCACTCTGCCGTTGGATTTGATGATAACTTGATTAGATATTCAGTTGAACATTCTGTGGCTGCAAACAATCAGTCTGAAAATCAGTACCACAATGATTCAGAAACTTCAGTTATGGGTGGTAAAAAATATTACACAAGACTAGTGGTAGCCAGGGTGAGGGAAGGTCGGCCGATGATAATCATACTTCAGAGATAGAAATGGTCCGATCTTCTAAAAAACCTCAAGCCTTTTTTGTGGATTCCGAAACCGAAAATAGTGAGGACGATGAAGCTGCAGATCGCGATATTGACCTTACATCAGTATTCTTTGCTCAAGGTATCAACTAAATACTGATTCCATGGCCACTTCACATAAAGGCTGCACATTATGCAAAAAGTAATATTGGAGCTTAGAATTTTACTGACTATGAACTGTTCGCTTTCTAATTAAGTTCAACAGTTAATTTAAGTACCCAGGCTTTTATAATAAAAATGTTTTTCTGAATTTATCTAATACTATGTCTGATTATGAGTTTCAAGTAAGATATAATCATTCCATTGTGGTAATGGTTTCGATATGATTTTAACCATCTTTTTGTTGCTAAGTTCTCTAGCATGTTGCTTGCAGGCTTAGACCCATGGCTTTTTCCGTTCAGGTTACCTGCGCAAAGGGGTTACAAGGAGTTTAGTCGTTTTAAAGGGCTAGCAGACCACAAGGATTATAAGCGTGCGGTGGAACACTTGCAACTTGCTCTCCATGCAACACCTCCGGTGACTGCTGCCTTGGTTCCTCTAGTTCAAGTAACATGAGCCATCAAGAGTGATTTTTATAGTTCGAAGTTTTAAAAAGCATTTCTTTTCTTAAGTACATTAGATTAGTTTCATTCATATCACTGACCCTCTTTACAGTTGCTTATGCTCGGAGATCAAGTTGGACAGGCCTTGCAGGAGCTCGAGGAGTTCTCTTCTGTATCTGGACTAGCGCTATCATATAGGTAATGTACCCAATTCCGGTCAGTTATGAAACTGTTTTGTTTTCTGAACTCAGAGTGTACCCATTCTTTTGTTTCAAACTGTTATTTTTCTTACTGCCATTCTGTTTAATTATATTTGCTTCAAATATTACCAAGTTATGATCTTGTTATTAAATTTTACTGGTTGTATTTTTGGTGTGGCTGCGCATCTCAGTTTATAGTGTTGATTTCAATAATTCTTTTGGTATTATTGGCTTTTGGTGTATTGTTATAACGCTTGCTGAAGAGTTATTGATTTTTAAAATGGACAAGTGCAGGTTGAAAGCAAATCTACTGGAAAATTTTAATACTTGCAATTATGCTGATCAAATATCCTGCTATGAGTGTAAGCTGAAGAAGGATCCATCATGTAGTCATGCATTGGGAACACTGATTAGTTTACATCATGAAGGTATTCAAAATCGTCTACTAGTTACTTATCAGTTCATTTATGTATTAGGAGTGGATCAAAATTGTTAACAGAACCAAAATATCAGTGTATAAGTCCTCTACCTTCATCGCATCATCAGGTGAATATGCTCCAGAATCATTGATAGAAATGATAGCTCTGCATTTAGATGCTACATATGGTGAGTGTCATTTTTGGAAGGAATTTGCTACTTGCTTCTTGGAACTTAGTAGGGTTGAAGAGGATAGACTCTCAGCTCGTCAAAACCACAATGAGCATCAGCAAGAGCAAGAGGTCATGTTGAGGATCCCGGAAATATTCAGAGACTCTAAATTAGCAAAAAGTTGGATGTACCGATGCAAATTGTGGCTGAATCGCCATTTTGGAAAGAAGGCATACCAAGAAGAAATTGCAATAGGCAACTCAGAGCTCCTAGCATACAAAGCTGCATGTGCTTCCCACATGTATGGACGTGAAATTGAGTACGTGCAAAATGTCCTTAAATTATTGGAGCTGAACAGGGAAACTGAGCTACTTGGTTTCTTGCAATTTCATATGCGACATTCAATTGGTTTTTATTCAAATGTAAGTAGAAAACGAAAAAGATGAACAGGTAACAAATGTTTATAGCTCAATGTTATATTCATGAATAATACTGTCTTTTTCTACCATTGTGATTAGACATCTGAATCAGACATACTAATTCCCTTTGTGACATAGAAAAGTGAAAAGAATCTGAACAAAGGTTCAAAACCATTTACTTAACATGCTTGGAAGTTAAAGATAGACACACAGCAAACATTGCTAGTTATACTATTAAAAATTGAGTTTTGAGTCTAGTTCCTCGAGTCCCCAGCTTTGCCGAACAAGTCATCAGAATCCTGGAAATCTCCCTTCGTTGAGTTGATGTCACCTGAAGAATCGGGAACCATTGCTGGTGGGATTGTAGGCAAAATGATCACCCCCTGAGCCAGCTTGTGTTTCTGTTGTACCACCGTATTCACATTGGCTGCTGAAACTTGACGGAGTTGGGAAGCTGCTTGTAGGGTTGTAGCCACCACTGGCAGGTTCTGCATAGCCTCCACTTATACCAGTACTAGTATTCCCATAACCTGGAGAGCTGCCTCCACCATAGCCTCCAGTGTTGGCATTGCTATAACCAGGAGCAATGCCCCCACCGTAGCCCTTAGTACTTGTATGGCCATAATCAGGAGCACCACCTGCATAGCCTCCGCCCACACCATCATTACTTTCATAGGCAGCAGTACCTCCTCCATAATTGCTGCCATAACCTCTACCACCATAGCCTCCCCCACCATAGCCATCTCCGCCAAAGTTAGAACGCATCCTATCATTCGCATAATTGACCTTCACACGGCGTCCATGTAATTCCTGAAATAAATAAGATTAACATAAAAAATATTCCGAGGGAAGAACACAGAAACTCAAATGGTTTCACTTTCATCAATCAATACAAACACTACCCGTCCATCAAACTACATTGATAAACCAAAACGATATTAGGATTGCCTAAACCAGAAAGGGTACCTGTCCATCAAGTACCTGGATAGCACTTGACGCCTCCTCACTGGAAGTGAATGTAACAAAACCAAATCCTCTTAATCGGCCAATTTCACGATCCATGATGATTCTAGCTGTAACAAGTTGCAGAATTATTATTGAAATTGAATATTTATCATACTTGTAAAAGACATGTCTTTTGACAAGAAATACATCAATTGTACTAACTCATGGACTCCAAGAACTAATGCATCATGAAATAATGAGGGTTACGCAAACACAAAATAACTATAATAACTTTTTATGGAAAGGCAAATGCCTAGCAACTCGTGGATGTCAGGTAGAACAATTTCCTTTGATTTCAAACTACAAATCTATGTAGAACCCAAACCTTCAAGAACTTCTCCATATCGTGCAAAAGTTTCCTTAAGACTTTGGTCATCCGTACTGTATGAGACACCTGCATACAAAGTATAAGCCATTAAGATTCACTTTTATGCATTAAGAATCATATTTACAAGGAAATAGCTCTACCTCCAATAAAGACCTTCGATGATGACATCCATCTCACTCCTTGGAAAATAGAAGAGCTGACTCTCAAGTCTCAACAAATCCTTAGTGACATTTCTGCTCGAAGCCTGCCTTAGAATACCTCCAACTTTACTGAGGAAAGCCATCACAATAACCTAAAATAACAGCCCAGCAAAACACAAGTACATAAATCCAAAACAACAAGCTTTAATTCGCGCAAACACTGAACACAATATAATGGCTATATCAATCTCACTCTGCTAAAACTACGGCAGTCAAGAGCTGGTTATTAGCCATGATTCAATGTAGCAGCTGCATTTACTTACTGGTCAACTTTACTTACATCAACCAGCTCGGCCAGCTGCACTCACTAGTAAACCATTACATGTAAACGACACCTGACTATCTACACATCAAAATGCGACTACGTAGAGAAAATGACTATACAAATCAAAGGAAATCGTACCTGGAGGAATCGATCAGGTTCGAAGCAAAACCCTAGAAGAAGACTGAGGGTTTAAGAGCTTTGTATGTCGGTGACACTCAGAGATAGAGTCACGGCCTGTCATGGAATGTTGATCGTTGGATTGATAGAGTTGGGTTTAATCTCAGCCGTTCGATTATTGTCTGCTTGGACGAAACCACGTTGGTCATCTAAACGATGACGTTTATATTTCCACGGGCGCCGTTTGATGATGAAGCTATCGAGCGACGAAGCCGACGTTGAATAAGGTTTCTGGTTTTTGTCGGTCAAAATCGAAGCAGAGACTCAAAGCTCGAGTCTTTCCGGCCGTAAACCGAAAACCCACAAAACCCATCTCCACAATATCTCATATCTAACCCTCAATCTCACGATGACTTGGGAGCACTGTAATGCTACTAGCAGCTTACCTGAAAGCGCTGCTAGCCCTTCCTGTGTCGGTTCTGCTAGGTTTGATGTTTTATTTTCCTGACAAGATTTATGCTCTAAGCATTTGTCATGCATTGCTCTATGGACCTGTTAATTTTTTAGTACAACAGCCACTAAAAACTTATGTTTTCAGATCCTTTCCACCCTTGCAATGTGCTTTGTCTAGCAGGAAGTGTGTTGGCTGGGTTCCCTGACATCAGCTCAGCTGCATGAATGGACTCTTTGACCTACAGATGATCGGCACAATTTGGCTATTTGGATTTTCATTCACATTCCCTTTAATATATGGATTTTTGCAGGTACTTGAAGTCGGAACCAATCATTAAAGTTTCAACATTACTATGAATCCATAACTATAAGATATGGTGGCATAGTTAGTTACATTTATATAATTTTAGAAACTATATTATTCCTGATCCATCTTCGCGCATTTGATTTGTTCAGCTCCTCAATTTTAGGACAAGGGCTTCATTTTCTCTCTTTCCGTTTTCTTTTCAGATTTAGGTTTTCTGTACCAGACGATTGTGTTTCTAATCCAATTGGTAAGAGATCAAGCTCAGGTGCAAGGATATATCATCCCTAATATTTTTGTAAATGTAATCGGATGTGATTTTTCCCATGCTAATTTCTTTCACGATTCATATCTAGATCATTTTGATCGTCATGCTCTTGTCATTTCAAAATTACGGCAGTTTACGCGATTGCATGATGAAGGAATCGTTAGATATTCTAGATATTCATATCTATATTTTTTCTTATTGTATTTGTGTTTAGACATGAATTAGGTATTCTGATTTGAGGTGAGTGCTTTTGGGACATCAGTTTTTTGTTTCATGCATTTTCGAGTATTTGATTGTATTTTCATATGTGAAATGTTTATGATATTTCAGTAATGGACAATTCACAGAGCAACGAGGCGAGAAAAACACATCCTCCGAGAACCTCTGATTTTGATGGTCCCACTCCCTCGGGGAATAATTCAGTGACTTTGGTATCACCATCATCCTCATCTTCCCCTCCTTCATTGGATGGACACTTCAACCCGTTCATTGATGATAAAGAGGATCGTGCAAACTTAGCCATGCCGTCAACTTCCTTCAGTTCCACTCCAAGTCACTTCAATCCCTTTAGAGATGACACAGATCTCCCTACCTCCACATTTCCCGCTTCATCGTCTTCATCCAATATTCCGGATTCAGCTCCAAAAATGGACGTTCCTACTACAAAGTCACCGAGTGTCCAAATCATGGAAAGAGTAAGTGATGATGTGTCTCCATATCGGATTCCTGATTATGTGTTTCAGCGAAATAAATCTAGAGCTCCCAAAGAATGGGGTACTGCATCTAACGAGTCGTTGTTTAGTATTCAAATGGGGAATATGAGTTTCACTGGAGACTTATTTATGTATAACAAGTCAGGCGAGCTAGGAAAGCGCAAGTCACAAGAATTAAGTATGCACCGCAAATCAGGTGAGCTTACAACACATGAATCCAACAAATCATCGGAGTTTGGAGCTTATAATTATTCCGGGGAGCTTGGATATAGTAAGTCAGTTGACCCTGGGTGGTATAATTTGTCGGGAGAGTTGGCAACACTTGGGCAAACAACGTCCAAGTCTGGGCAGATAACAAACTCTTGTAGTGGCCCTCATCCTCAAGTAACTAAGTTGAACAGTGCAGTTGCAAATAATCCTTTTGTTTCTCCCGGCTTAGGTCAAGGTGTAGGTGCCACCATGGGAGGTGCTGCGGGAACAATTAAAGACGCTGCTATGGAAAATGAAAAGAAGCACAATTTTATAGAGTCCCCTTCTCTAGCATTTGGATTAAATTCTCCATCTACTGCCAGCTGCATGGACGAGCGTTCATCCAGCACAAAATCTTTCACGTTCCCTGTGTAAGTTCTTCAGCGTACATTATGCTTCGGAAATTATTTTTCTTTCATAATAAGATTTTTATAACATGTCCTCTGATTTCCTTAACTTCTACCTGAAGAATTTCACTATTTTTTGGCAGATTGGCCAAACCAGAAATAAGTCCAACCTCGTCGAAACAAAGTTCCAACCAACCAAACATGCAACAGCAACAACATCCTTCTCAGCAATCCCAAACTCCTCCAACAGCAAACACCACTTCAACGGTTGCCAACACCACGCAAAAGCGGAGCTCCTTTTCGTGTTTCTTCTGCTGCCCTTTGCGCAGTTCATCGTAGTTTCTAGCTCACAGAATTATATTTTTTGTTGTACATATACAATGTAAAAAATAGCTTATTGATGAACATAGACGTTTGTTTGATTCAAATCAGTTATTAAATAATTAGTAAAATCATAGCAATTATGATTTTAATTGATTTTCTTTTTATTCTTGATTTGGATCCATTCCGGTTCAATGCATTTGGTTCAATTGAGCGTAACGGGATAGAGTCAAAGTCATAGTCAACTCGTATATCCTAAAAAACCACGTTTGTCAATTCGAACCTCCCGCCGCGATCCCCCAAATTCAAAATGGCGCGAAAATCACAAGCTGAATAAAAACCCTAACGTCCGCGTCTCAGATTCTGCAGAACAGATCCAACTTTAGAAACTCGCTGATTCTCAGAAGTGAATCAAAACTCGAATCGGATCAGATTTAATCGATGGATGTAGTTCCGACTCCAGATGCGATTGCGACCATACTAGCGAATCCTTCACCGGATTCGTCATTGGATGTACCGGAAATGGTTGTGCAAGTTGTGGATCTGAAGAAAACCGGCAATAGATATATGTGAGCTTTTTGTTTGTTCATCTGTTTGAATTCCATTTTGTTTATTTGGAATATCTGATGGTTGGTTTTATGCAGGTTTGCTGTGAATGATGGGAAACAGAAGATTAAAGCGATTCTCCAGTCGATGTTTGAAGCTGAGATTTTGTCTGGAAAGATTCAGAACTTGGGGCTGATTCGATTGAAGGGTTATAGTTTGAATGATATACCCAACAAGAATGAAAAGTATGTGAAATGTGTTGTGACTTTGTTTGAGATTTTAATAGCTGTTTGTGTTTATGTTTTCTAGTGTTATTAATGTTGTTGTAACTTGTTTTGATAATGTTAGGTACTTGGTTGTATCGAACTGTGAGGCGGTATCCCCTGCATTAGAAGCTGAGTTTAAGATTGAAGAGCTGGAGTTAGAGAATGGTAGTGAACCGAAGAGAGCTCGGTATGCCATTTCACCAAAGAAAGAGGTGGAGAACAGTGAGAATGTAGTGAAGAAGGAAGAATCTGGTGCTATTTTAAGGCCGAAGAATGAATTTGAGTCCAAGTCTGCGGCGCAGATTGTTAGGGAACATAATGAAAAGTGAGTGTATGCATATGTACATTTATGTTCCAATAGTTGGAGGGACTAATCTAAACTAACTTATTATCATATATTTATGTGCCAGTTCTGCTCCTTCGCGAGAATGGCCATGACACGCAGAGTTCATCCCTTGGTTTCATTGAATCCTTATCAAGGAAATTGGACTATCAAGGTCCGAGTCACTAACAAAGGCACCTTAAGATCCTATAAAAATGCAAGGGGAGAAGGCCAGGTCTTCACAGTGGAGCTGACTGATGAAGATGTAAGAAGTTTTTATTAGTTTTTGATAGTATTACATTTTCTTGTAGTATGTGTTTCATAAGGATTTGGATTCATTCCTTGTTAACACGTTGCTATTCGCCTTTGCAGGGGACGCAGATACAAGCAACAATGTTTCGGGAAGCAGCAAAGAAGTTCCATGACAAGTTCCAGCTTGGGAAGGTCTATTACATTTCCAAGGGAATGCTGAAAGTTGCAAATAAGCAGTTTAACACAGTAAAGAATGATTATGAAATGACCCTAACTGAAAACTCCGTTGTTGATGAGGCCACTAGTGAAGCTTCTTTTGTCCCTGAAATAAAATTCCACTTTGTTCCCATTGACCAATTGGGACCTTATGTTAGTGGAAGAGAGCTCATAGGTATGTACGATATTTTATAGCATACTTTGTCAAAGTTTGATCTGATATTTCATGTCCCTTAATCCGTGGCAATCTCGCATATCCAGATGTTGTTGGTGTTGTTCAAAGTGTGTCCCCTACGATGAGTATCGAAGGAAGAGCGATCATGAGAGCATTCCAAACGGGACATCACAATTGCAGATGACACGTGAGTATCCCAGGTTGCATTTGCTTATGTTGCATCACTAAATAATGTAACCTCAAAATTAACTGCAGGAATAAAACTGTAAATGTTTCTTTGTGGAATGATCTGGCAACTGGTGTGGGGCAACAATTGTTGGACATGGCAGATAGTTATCCAGTGGTTGCCATAAAATCCCTCAAAGTTGGAGACTTTCAAGGTACACACTGAATTTGGACTTTTTGTGATGTACAATATACTTCATGCATATTTCCCACAGTGGTTGTTTTGTTTTAGGTGTCTCTTTGTCCACAATATCCAAAAGCTCAGTAGTGATAAATCCCAATCTACCCGAAGCTGGAAAGTTGAGATCATGGTAAGACGACTTTTGATGGAATACATTGAAGTTGTATTTGCTTGCATTCGCTGATGGCTTGATGCCTTCTCGTTAGGTATGACTCTGAAGGTAAGGGTACTTCAATGGCATCAGTTGGATCGAGTTTGAGTCCATCCTCTACCAGCGGGGTGAGGTCCATGTACTCCGACCGTGTTACTTTATCTTTCATCGCAAGCAATCCATCTTTGGGAGAAGATAAGGTAATATTTAAGTGTCCAGTAGCATTACTCTTTATTGTGTTTTGAGTCAGTTCTTTTCATATAATTCTCAGATTTCTCATGATAATGCTTTTTCCTCTGCAGCCTGCCTTCTACAGCATAAGGGCATTTATAAGCTTCATCAAACCTGATCAGCCAATGTGGTACAGAGCATGCAAGACATGTCACAAGAAAGTCACAGGGGAGAGTGGATCTGGGTACTGGTGTCAAGGTTGCCAGAGATATGATGTTGAAAGCAGCATGAGGTACCGATATTAAGCTTGAAAGTATACACTTTTCATTCAAGTTTGCAAGTATGTTTCAATAATGGAAGTTTGTGCAGGTATATAATGGCAGCAAAGGTGTCTGATGCAACTGGAGAAATTTGGTTATCGATTTTCAATGATCAAGCTGAGAGTATCATTGGGTGTTCTGCTGATGAACTTGATGCTATTAAATCACAGGTACCTTCCATTCATTTAACTGTATGTAATCGCAATCGAGTAAAACTTGAACAAGAACTAATACGAACTGTGTTTCAGGAGGAAGATGATAGCCAATACCAAATGAAATTGAAGCAAGCAACATGGGCTCCCCACCTGTTCCGGGTTAGTGTGTCTCAAAATGAATATATGAACGAGAAGAGACAAAGGGTTACCGCTAGAGCTGCTGCTCCTGTTGATTATGCTGGAGAATCCAAGTTCATATTGGATGAAATTTCAAGATTGAAAGTCTCAGCATTTTAACTCATTCTATTCAGCCAGAGTCTAGTATATCCATATCAGGGTCTCGTCTACGTAATATATAACTCAAAGAGGGTTCTCTTTTTACTTGTTGAGAATGAAAAATCAGCCTAGCAGGCCCTTATATAAATTCAGAGTAGCCGCTCTGGATAATTTGTGGTATCTCCTTGCGAATTAAAAAAGATTATTTCTATAGGTAATGTGTGATCTGTGATGCACTAAACCAACCTCTCGTAAATATGTAACAGGTAATGGAACTTCACCACAACCAACTCTACGTTACAAAACAAAAACTCACAAGGCCTTTCTTTGAGAGTTCCTCCAGTACAAGACAGCTGCAATGCTTGCTGCTTTTATGGAAAACAATCCTTGTGATACCATCTCATTATCAATTATGAGGGGTTTGGTCCACCCTGTCGTCCAGTTTCACTTTGATTAACCCTGTGGTACCCATCTCTGCCACCACTTCTTCCCCCTTGTCCCCTGGATCTCCCTGAAAACTCTCCTTGGTTCCTAAATTCATTTCTTCCATAACCACGACCTAAACCAAAATTTCCACTGCCTCTGAAGCTTTCACTACGGTATCCACCACGGACAGAACTATTAGGCCTGCCACCTCTCCCGTTGCTACCAACTGTGGAATATTTAAGAAAATACCATCAACTTTAACATAAACTCAAACCAAACTAGGTACTAGAAAATGCTCTACTAACCTCGGGTTGTGGTTCGTTTTTCCTCTACAACAGCTTTGCACTCCCCTATAAGAATTGGTGATGCCTAGAGTAAAGATTGGTGTTATTAGATAGTAAAATATCAATAGTTTACTTCAAAGTTTGAGCGGTGACAGGAAAAAATCAAGTATCATGAGTTAATACAAACATTTGGGGAGGCGAGACCATGTATGTGTAGAGATCATTGCATAGAACAAGAGCACAAAATTACTGCGCTTTCATTAAATCAGGACTAGAAAATGAAGGGGAAAATAAATACTTGGTAGTGCTTGGATGGAAAACAAAACAATAACAGTCAACGAATGTAAACATCTAGCTATAATGAGGATAAAGATGAAAAAACTATACCGCAAGTGCACTCTGCACTGAGCTCTGCTGTTCGAATTCAACAAATCCAAAACAAAAACCCTGAAACAGCAAATAGTTTACCGAAAATGGTAAGATGTGAGACAAAGTCCCAAAACCGGAATGCGATTTACAAGAAGAAGAAAAGGGTACCTTGTGGCTTCTGACTTGGATCCCATCTTGTTTAATAGGTCCAAACCTTTGGAATTCATCTTGTAGTTGTTTGACTGTTGCCGAGAGTGGTACGTTCCGCACATAAATGGAATGGCCCTCCACTTAAAGAATAAAAATGAGAGCTGTCAAAGTATATATTAATGAGGATACTTAGATCATAATTGTGATAATAAGATTCACCAATGCACCTTCCTCGTGAGTATTATTACTATTTTCCAAGGCACTTTCACTGCCAGGAATAGATGCTGCTTCCGGAGGAGCATGTTTTGCAGAGTTAGCTGGCTGTCTATAAGCTGTGGGAGCAGAAGCCTTTGTGACATTGGTGGGAACATAAACAGGGGCAGCCCTGCTTGGCACCTTCAACACCTTGACCTTCAGACGCAAGATTATATTCATGAGTCAAAAGAACGTGAAAGTATATCTCTGCAAATATACTCCTTGATAACAAAATAAGTACATACAATAGAAGCATAAGATATCTTAGGCGCATCTCCTGGCAAAGGAGGTTCTGAGTCAACAACCAGTTGAGCTTCATTAGGACGAGCTTCAATGGGCGGATAAATAATCTCTTTCTCAACAGAAGAGGGCGCAATCACATCTATTGCAGGTTCAGGTATCTCAGGAACATGAGTTGGAACTTCCTCAATATTAGGCTCCATCATAGAATGATTGGGGATAGCTTGGGGATCTGATAATAATATAACGAATTTATATATGAATGAAGTCTTACTGGGATAATTGATGTTAAAATAAAACTAAAGACACCTACCTGTGTAAGATTCCGCAGAAGCGGGTGGTGGATTATCATTGACAGATTTCTCAGAGACTGGGAGAGGGTCATGTGGTTTCTTGTCCTCCACGTATCTGAAAAAATCATTCAAAACAAAGTAACCTGGTTCTTGAGGGGCCAGGAAAAATGTTTGCGTGAATTTCCGTCTGAGTCAGCCTTTCTCAGTTAATACCCCGTTACTAGTACTAGGACCCCTCCATTGTAAGAGTCTTGTGCGTCAGCTGTCTCTATCTCGGCCGTGCACTCTTCATAATTTAGAGATAGAATCATATCATTTATAGCCTGAAAAAGAGTGGTAATTAAGCATCAGGTTAGTGTGTTTAGTTAAATACATAATCAGCAACATAACATAGTCGAAGGGCAAGCTATCACCCGCTAGTGGCTAGCACCATGGGACCCGAACAATAAAAAGCCTCTTATATTATAAAAAGTGGAGTATTTTGAAGGCTCACTTGCATTGTCGTAACCGTTGTCATATTTCCTTTCGAGTCAGGACGGCTTAGAAAACTCAAATCTTGATAGAATTTGAAAACATGAGTGGGTGATTGGTGAAGAACTTGGTAATACTGCTCAACAAAGGCATTCCCAACAATTTGGGCGCTGTGTTCGGGGACCGAATTAGGATCATGGGATGCCATCTGAAACATGCAAAGCAATGTTAGTTAAACACTAATACATCTGTCGTACAAAAATATGAGAACAAATGCAAAAATAAAATAAATAAACTACTTAAAAATTTAACTCCATCCAATAAGCCAGAAATGCAGAAGCTAATAAAATGCAAGGCTATGCCGAGAAGCTAGACCTGTAACATGAATAACTAGAATTCTAGAAACATATAGTATAAAAACACCACAAATCACCTGACATTAAAATTGTTGAGAAATAAGTGCTTCCATTTGAGGGCATAAGTAATGCAAAATGCAACAATTACAAGTTAACAAAAGCCCAAATCCAAGTAAATTAATCAAAAACTCAAAAATATTAAACCAACACTCAACACTGAAAATCCCAACTAACAAACCCTAATGGTCTCTTTTTGAAACTCAAGTAACAGTGATTTGCTAAAAAATTGCGGGAAGATGGAAACAAAAGAAACAAACTTTCTCAAACAAAATAAGAAAGATTAAATCTTAATAACAAACATGATCGAATGAATGCTGAACGCCTACGCTGATTCAATGGATCGATCCAGGCATCAAATTGCAGAGCGGTGGAATGAGATCAAAAAGTGAGAAATTGTGATTGAATTGAAGATGGGTGTGATTAATCTGTACCTATATGAAATGGGGTTGGCGAGTGGCGGCGACGGAGACTGAGATCCGCGGTGGTGTTGCTGCTGGAAATCGCGTAGCGATCTGACTGAGTTGAAGTGAGAGAATTAATTATTATAAATATTTAAATTAAGTATTTGTTGAAAAAATGTGTTAACATTTAATTTATTTAATATTTAAAAATGGAAAAAAGAAATGAAAATATCTTATGCGGACGAGTATATAAACAAGCGTTCCAGTAGAAAGCTCAGTCCATCATCGTCTTCACTCTTCTCCAGATCCATTCATTGAATCAAAGGTTTGTCAATTCTCCGATCTCATTTTTCCGTAAATTGATATCAATGCTTTGATCTGCTGTTTCTAGTTTCAATTTTTATATATTTTATTTGGTATTGAATTTTTACATGCTTGTTCAGTCAGTGTGTATTGATGAGATTTGTGGTTGTAGATCGGAGTGGAGAGTGTTGTGAATTGTGGATCTGTTGGTACTGAGATTAGGGTTTTTATTTTTAGATGTCAAGTTTTGAACTTGTAGATCTGTTTGTGTATTTTCAATATATGCTGATTTTTGGAGTTTTGAATCTGCCGATTTTCGGCATTGTTGCAGTTGATGTTGAATTGGGCTTCTGTTTAGTGATATGTGCTGACAAACTGTGCATTTGGTGGTTCGAGTAATGTGAAGTATTTGATTAGTTTTGACTTTGAGGTGTCTTGCAGTGAGTTTTTGTTAGTTCTGGAAGCAGTGAGAATGGGACGTGGAGTGAGCAGTGGAGGAGGGGAGAGTTCACTGGGATATCTTTTTGGAGGTGGTGATGCTCCAAAACCTGCTGCACCTAATGCTGAAACACCAAAAAATGTGCCTATTCAAAAGGTTGAGACTGCTCCGATTGATGTAAGTAAGCAAATTCCAGCTGGGATTCAAGCGAAGGCTACAAATAACTACATGCGTGCTGATGGCCAGAACACTGGAAACTTCATCACTGTATGATTCTTCAATCCTTGTGTCACCTTAAATTAATTCAAGTCTTGGAGTACTGCACGAAGTATCTGTACTCCCCTTTTGGCTATGATTTACATGTTCAATTGGGAGAATCATCCTTAGAAAAACTTTGTGACACTTATTTACATGTTTCAGGATCGACCTTCAACCAAGGTTCATGCTGCCCCCGGAGGTGGATCCTCCTTGAACTATTTGTTTGGTGGTGGAAGCAACTAAAGTGCCAGTCTAAAACTCGAAGATTGCATAATCTAACATATGTAATCGCATGAAATATTCTACTCTAAGAGTGTCAAGCTCTGTGCAAATTCTATCATCTTCTTATCAAAGTTTGGTGTGTAAATCAGTGTCACATTTTTCTGCAAACCTTTTTTACTCACCCATATTTCCTGGCATTTGTATTTTCTACAGCTACTAAGACAGACATTAAATAGGCTAATCGGAAAGTTTCAGATAGTTTCGGCTAAAAACAAATGTCTAGATTATGCTGCGTAACTGGAAACACCAAAAAGCTGTTCAATGTTGTCTGCCTCAACTATTCCAGTTTATCTTCATCTACCATCCATTTGATCTCCTAGTCTCAGATGGGTCATCAGTCACACCCCTGTAGGCTTTGCCACTCGATACCAAATAATAATATTCTACCTAAACTTAATTCTGTCCAGCGACAGAAAAGTCCTGGCATGTGTCCGACTTAGTCTCTACTTGTATCATATCGGTGCCTGTCTGCGCATCACTCGCTATTACATCATCTCTCATGTTAAAATCAGTTTTATCTGGCAAAATTGTGCATCCTGTAACCTGGAAAAGTAAAAAAGGTTGAGAATTCATACAGCTGAAAGTATCTCCCAAACTATATAGCTAACTCTAAATGCAACTGAACTGGAAGCAATTGAAGTGGGATACCTTATTTCCATCTCCATTTGACTCCAAATCCTTAACATTACCATTATGATCACCAGCTTGTCTGTGTTTATCCATGTCATGTTCAATTGGGGTAGATGTAACGAGTTCTTTTCGCTTTTCATGGGTAGCACTGCCAACTTTTCCACTGGGGTTCATACTGAAAAAATACCAGCGAAAAAACTGAATACATAATTGTATTACTTCTAAAGATCATGAGGCATCAAAGCAGATAATAGCCTCAGATAGAAGCTCTTACCCACTGAAACTTCCACAAGGATTCGGTTTAGGCTCACTGGTCCCATTGCTTGAAAAGATAATTCCACGAAGAAGCTTCCCGTCTATTATTGTTTCAATAGCAAACCCAGACGCCATGCTTTGAGTAACTTTGGCTTGAAAAGACTTCACTCCTTCAGAGCTGTATGGGACGATTGCCTGACCTGAAAAACATCTGTTAATCAGTTTCCAAGCACCCAAATTAAAAATTGTAAAGCTGTGTCACATGTGGTAGAACTAACTGACCAAAGACTAACTTGATAGTAAAATTTAAAAAGCATGTGAAGTTGAAGTTCTTGTGAATTCAAATCATAGCCGAAGTTAAAGAGTTACTGACTTGGTTGTTTGTAGTGAGTGGCCGGGGAAGGTGTCCATGGTTCCACAAGTGTACCCACTTGGACCGCTTGAGACTGAGATATCTGCTGCTGCTGCTGCTCCCCCTGACACTTTAGCTTCAACTGCTTTCTCAGTGACAACTTCTCAAGCCTACGCCCTTCTCGTGCATGTTGCATCACAAGTCCTAAATTAAAGTAACGAACCAATAAAGCAAATGGTAACTTGAATCAGCACTACCGTCGGCAGCATGCAATGACACCAACACTTGTGAGAACTGTAATAAGCATCAGGTATTCAACTAAAGGAAGATAGAAAAACCTGTGTTTATCAAGTAAACATCATCTAATGCGTCCAGAGTTTTGTTACAGCCTCCAAAAAACATTAAGACGCCACTCCTTACTGGATCCAAACAGTCACCGGCTACCGAAAATCTGGCAGATGGCCCTTGACCTTCTGTGAATAACTTAGACCAAATACCGTTCTCTGCAATCAGAATCACAACAACTATGTCATTACAGAAAAATGTTTAACAAAGTAGGAAAAGGGAAACGAAAAAGAATGCATACCAACATCAAGCATGTAAAGGTCGTCAAACAAATCACGCTCATCGGAGAACCCTCCAAATACTATAAGGTTCTTTCCAAATGACACGGTGGCATGCCCTCCTCTTGGTTTCAGCTTATCGCCTGAGGTTTTGAGCACCCTCCAAATAGATGTATCTAAAAATATACAAACGTGTTTCCAAAAAAGAATAAATCATGAATTGTACCGACACATAGACTACCTCAGCAGTTACTCAAGTTAGTAAAGAATATTGTGGCAAAAACAAAAATGAGGGCAGGTCAATCAGGGATGAGAACCTGTATCAAATATGTGGACGTCAGACAAGTAATAATCGTGTTCATCTTCACCACCGATCACTATAATCAAGTTACCAAAAGATGAACATGTATGGCTATCACGAGGGGACGGCGGGATGCCTGCTGTTACTGCACGCCTCCATGTAAGTGTCTCTACATTTGTCATGGAAAAAAATCCCAGTGTAAACACATTCATCTTAAAAAAATCAAACATAACATATCTTATGAACGGACAATGGAAATGGCATTAAGTACCTGTATTTAGAATATAAAGATCATTATAATAAATGTCAGCAGCCCCATCAGCAGACTTGCCACAGCCTCCAAATATGTAGAGTCGCCTGCCAACAACTGCTGCACTATGTCCTTCCCTTGGCTCTGGTCCTTCACCTCTAACATTGGGGGATGTCCACGAATTTGTAGCTATAGATTGATCGTTATAAAGAATGAATACACATGATAAAAATGTACGAAATTCGATTAAACACTAGAGTAAAATAGATTACTTGTATTCAAAATGTGTAAATCATTGAGAGGTCTTCTCCCATCAGTCCCTCCAAACACATATAAGTTATCTCCAACAGCATTACAAGTATGACTATCCCTCGGTGCTGGCGGAACCCCTTTTATTTCAGGCTCATTCCATATCTGTAACACTGTTTATCGGAAAAAATTAACTTCATCTTACTCAAGTCAAGTGTTAGATTCGGCAATCTGTTACCAGAAACTTAAAAACACCATTTTGATTCAATTCAAAAGTCTTAACATCCAAAATTATGCAATCCATGACCTAAAACTAACAGCATCATAATTTAGGGCACCAAAACAAAAAGATTAAACCTTTGAGAAGCAATGAAACGTACCAGGGTCAAAGACATGAACCTTATTAGTGTGGCGATTGTCCTGACCATCATAACCACCAAAGACATACACAAGTCTGCCTCCATTAACAGTGTTACAAGAGTGACCCCATCTGGGACCTGGCCCACCTGGATGTGTAGGGAGCTTCTCCCACCTCATTTTCTCCGAAAGATTGTGACTTTGTTGAGGATTAGGGAGGTGGTGGGTATCTGGGGTTGATCTATTGAGATTTGAATTGGGGGGTTTGGTTGGAGTTATGGGGGCATGCAAAAAGTGAAGTTGGAGAAGAACAACGGCTATGTTGGAAGAGGTGTCAGAGACAGAGAGAGTGATTGGATGGAATGAATGAAAGAGCGTAACGCATCGAGAGAGATTGGAATAAATGCATTCACAGAGGTTGTTTTGTTCAGTCTTTGATTTTTCATTAATAAAACTAAAATTTTATAGAGAAAGTAAGATGCTAAAAGAGTGCCCTCACGCAGGATCGAACTACGGACCTCCAGTTTACAAGACTGGCGCTCTACCACTGAGCTATAAGGGCTCATGCCACCGTTGTTTCATATTTTGTATTTGTTCAATTTATTACTATCTAAATTTCAAAATGAACACTTCGAATACATTAATAGAAGCAATATTTCAGTTTACAGGAAGATTTGAAAGAAGACCTTCCTTTATTACAACATAAACAGCAACATGATAGTCTCAGGAATCACAGGCTTAAGGGAAAATACATACACTCCTCATCATATAATGATGAACAGAGGCAAATACATACATTCTTCATCATATAATGATGCACAGATGCACAGAGACGAACCATGAGTTTAGAAGATTATATCTTCATCCTTCTCTGCTGATAGCATATTATGAGCAGTTGACAATGAAATGCCCTTCATCAGAGACAGTTCTTCTGCAACTTTTTCCTCAGCAAACTCTTTGGCTGAAAGCCTTTGTCTTTCCATTTCTCTTCTCTTGTACCCTTGAATCTTCTTCAACCTAAAGAAATCTTCTCTTTCCAGCTCGTCTAACTCCCCCTTGATGTAGCTGATGGTGTTTTCTATCCTTGGCTTAACAACATTCTCCAGGGCATTGACTCTACGGTTTGTGGTTTTGATTGCATCATCAAGAGTTACGAAAGATGTCTGAAGTGAGGCAAGTTCCACAAGAAGCTCAATTGCTTTTATGTACGCAACACGACAGGCCTGGACCTGCTGCCCTCCTCTGGCCAGACCAGTGAGATCATTCTTAGTTTCTCCCTCAGTGAAATACTCAAACTTAGGCAGCTTAACACCAGCCACATTCTCAGTACGCGATCTTACTTTCAAAGTTGCAGTTTTTACATTCTCTAAAACAACATGCTTCACACTGTCACCAGCAACATACTTCACTTCAGTCAGAGCGAAAGACGAGGTTTTCATTATATCACCCATAGATTCCTTAGTGGTTACAATTTTCTTAAGAATAGCTCGGAACTGCACAGTCAATGCATCACTCTTTTTCTTAAGAAGAGCATGTCCTCTCGTGGCACCAACTAAACGTGCCTTCATAACCCCAAGCACCGTCACAGTTGGAACAACATTCAAGCGTTGGTTCTGGCCAGCCATCTATTTATCTGCATAAACACCACAATTTTAATAAACTCGATTGAATACTTAAATACTACGAATTCAACATTTTTAATCATCAACAATCGCCAAAATCCAACTACGTACATATAGATCACTAACAAAATATTCAAAAAATATACAATACGAAGATTGGAGTAAGCCGATTGCCGAAACTCATCAGCTTGAATTTTGTAACCTAACTTTCTTCAGATAAGATTAGCACAAATTAAGCTCAAAATATCGAACCCTAGGAAACGAAAAGAGATGCGATTGAAGCAAATACGAACCCGGTTGGTTAAGATGATGATTTTGATCTGGAGATCCGGCGAGTGTCGGTGAAGTCGCGACGACGACGATCAGTGTGGATTAATTCGGAATGTGAGTATACAATTGTCGTTTATGGATTGATTGGGTCGAGCTGGGCTTTTCAATATCGGCCCAATAAGGAACGGCCGAGTTTCCTAATAAGGGAAAGAAGGAACGACGACGTTTCTTGTTGATATGGATGGGTCTGATATTTGCAGCCAATATTATTCTGAAGCGTATCAGCCTTACAAGTTCACTAATTTCCTACCATGTCGGATATTCTCTCTACTTCTGATTTTAAGCCATTTTTATTAAAGGCAAAATCTAGAGTTAAATATTTTATTTTGATGATTTGGAAGAATACTAAATTGCTTAAACAAACAAAAACAGATGTGTGTGAATTGGAGTACGGATAGAGTGCTTTTAAAATTATTTAAAGTTGTAATCCCTCCGTCTCATTATGAGTGTCTCATCTCCTAAAATAGAAACGTTTTTACCTCTACATTTACACCATCTTTCATACTTTTTATCCCACTCATTCTTTTTCTTATTTTTTTATCTCATATTTTTTAATTTTCTTAAAAATCGTGTAAGTTTTCAAATGGAACACTCAAAATGGACGGAGGGAGTACTAAACAAAAAATCTACAATGAAAATATTAAACTAAGCTTTCATCAGCCAATCAAATTGAGACAACATAACCACTCAAAACCAGTCTGGTTTCAACAAAGGCTCATCAGCCAATCAAATTGAGACAAACACAACCACTCAAAACCAGTCTCGTTTCAATATAACCACTCACCTTCTCTCTGTCCCTCCCTCCCATCTTACTTCTTGCATACTCTCGTTTGATCTCTGTAGTTTGTTGTTGTAAGTATCAGAGAGAGTGATTTGAGATTTTGAGTTTGAGAGCTAAGGGTTAGTATGGGGAGAGGAAGAGTGCAAATGAAGAGGATTGAGAACAAGATCAATAGACAGGTGACTTTTTCCAAGAGGAGGTCTGGTTTGCTTAAAAAAGCTAATGAGATTTCTGTGCTTTGTGATGCTGAGGTTGCTCTCATCATCTTCTCTCCAAAGGGAAAGCATTTTGATTATGCTACTGACTCCTGGTCTCTCCATCTCTCCCTCTCCCTCCTGTCTTTGTATGTGTGTGAATAAGTAGTCTTTGGTGTCAAAGTTTTCTCTTTTCTTGATAGGTATTTCTTGCAAGTTATGATGATCTTGAAATTGGGTACATGCAGAAAGTGACACGTCACTGACTGATGTCTTGTTTTACTCGTGTTTGGGTCTGAGGTGGTTACTGGAGACTTTGATTTGTGTGTTGTTTCTGTTTGCATGTATCATTTTAGAGTAACATTGTGTAGGTCAGAGTCTCAGGGGTTTGAAGAAATGAGCTAAAATGTGCAACAGCTGATGCTGAGATTAATAAATATGTTATCATGTCATTCATCAAAATACTATGCCAACGTTTGTATTCTCTCACTTTTGGTGATGACAACATACATTTCAGCCTTGTAGTAGTCAGAAAGGGTTCTACTTTTGGATGTTTTGTTTGTATTTTGGGACTATGTTTGGTTATAATGGGAATAGTAGCTTGTGACTTCAGGTTCAATTGAGTCTTAATGCTTTACTATATTGAAGCTACATGTGTTGTATGCTAAATAGTGTATTTCAGTTGTCACATGATCATATGAAGTCTGAAGATTATGGATTTTGGGTTGCTGTTTGAGTCTTATGTACAATGTAGTACATATTTATTTCATGTTGAATCAACTAGCATTTAATGATATGGGGGTCCTTGTTTTTCTTTGCAATTACATACCTTTAGATTTCTGTGTTTCTTTCGGCAGAGATATTGGCTTATGAATAGTCCCCTTTTGTGTAACAGCATGGAGCGCATCCTCGAGCGATACGAGAGATACTCTTGTGCGGAGAGGCAGCTAGTTGCTACTGACATTGAGTCAAATGTATGCATATATGTGGCACATCATAACCTTTTATTACTTGTACAAAGCACTGGTCACACATGTAGACTCATATTGGAACCAAACCTCATGCTTTCTTTTGCATCTGCATTTCAGGGAAGCTGGCATTTGGAACATGCAAGACTCAAGGCAAGGATCGAGGTTTTGGAGAATAAACAAAAGTAGTACGCGCAGCTCATGATCGTCTCATTTTGGCTAGAAGTTCCTTAGCAAGACTAAAGTTTGGAATGTGATGATTGACCTTTGCATTTTTGCAGGCACTACTTGGGAGAGGAATTGGATTCACTAACTCTAAAGGAGCTACAAAACTTGGAAAATCAACTTGAAAATGCTCTGAAGCATATACGAACAAAGAAGGTCGTACTGATATGATTGTTGATCCCTTCATAAAATGTGTCTTAGTTTTAGCTTTTTTCTCATATTGGGGAGTGCTGACCAATTGTACTTGCACAGAGTCAGCTCATGTTCGAGTCCATTTCCGACCTTAAAAAGAAGGTACTCGCAAAAGACCAAACTTTGTTGTTTCAAAATTCTTACTGTATTTCAAATCTGAACTAATGATCTGTAAAAATATGCTCAAACAGGACAAGGCTTTGCAAGAGCAGAATACCTCGCTTTCTAAGCTGGTGAGTTTCGTATGAAATAGTTCCCCTTTTCATCAACCCTATGATTTCTATTATCTTGCACTCAATGAGTATCAGGATGTGAGTACCATAATGTATTTAATGACACTCAGTTCAGAAATTTACCGATCAGAAGTTCATTGCAGGTAAAGGAAAGAGAGAAGTCTAATGTCACATTACCAGATGAGCAAAATCACACGACAAATCCACAGTCCTTAGTTCCCACCCGGTATATGTTTTGATTCACTAGTGTCATTGTATAGTGCGTAGCATCTATATATCATCATAATGAACTGTATGATTGTTGGGGTGCTGATTAAGGTTTTATGTCCTCCATATATAGTGGCCAAGAGACTAGTGACGGTGGTGGAGCGAGCTCAGCTCTACATTCAACCACGGCCCTCCTCCCTCAATGGATGCTGAACCAACTACCTTGGTGAATGAAAGATCGATGTTAATAATCCGAACTCCCGAATAACAGAGACTTAAAGAGATTATGTGAGTGTCGAAAAACTAAGATGAAGATGAGATATGATCTGTTGGAAAAAAACAGGTGTATTTATGCTGCTGCATGTGGTTGGAATGATGTTAAGGATTTTTACATATTCATGCATTGTTTTTTATGTCGTAACGTTTGTAACATATGGACCAACACGTGTGCACGTGTATAATATGTTTATTTATGAAATTTTTTTGGATATTACTGATGAAAAGTGTAAATAAGTAATTAAAATCACTGCTAAAATAGAAAATTGAGGAGAAGGGTAGTTTCGTCATTATCCATAAGTCACAAAACGATATTGTTTCCAACTCATAAAGGCATAAACCCTAACGACGGCTGTAAAATCCCACACGCCGCCTGCGCGCCTCTTTCCGCCGACGACCACCGCAGCAACATGATTTCAGCAATTTCATGGGTTCCGAAAGGAGCATCGAAGCCCGTACCTGATACCGCCGATCCTCCGTCAAAAGAAGATATCGAAGAAGCTTTGAAGAACGCCGCTTCAATTACAGTGTGAGTCGCCCTCAACCTTCTTCTCCTCTCTATGCCGATTTTATCATATTCGTCTATTTACCTGGTTCTTGATTGGTGGATGAAATTTGAGATTTAAAGGTGTGTTTGTGATTAGGGGAAGTGAGGATGAGATAGATGCTGAGAGTGATGAGATGGAAGAGGAGATGTCAAGTAGGGATGATATGGCCAGAGCATTAGCAGCTGCGGAGGCGCTTGGAAGCTCATCAAAGTCTAAGTTTGCTGACATTGAGGATGGGATGAGGGAGCTTGACATGGATCATTATGACGATGAAGATGAAGGTAAGTTATTAAAACTTTATTTTTTAGCCAGTTGGTTTGTATGATACATATTGTGGTTGTTTTTATTGTAGGGGTTGAATTATTTAGCTCTGGGGTTGGTGATCTTTATTATCCGAGTAATGAGATGGATCCATACCTCAAAGATAAGGATGTAAGTTTGCATATTTTTGCTTCCTGTTTTGAAAATATAATGTGTCATCCTTATGGATTTGGAATTCGAATCATACCAGGGTTATGATTCTGAAGAAGCGGAAGACATAGCTATCAAGCCTATGGATTTGGTTATAGTCTGTGCACACAATGAGGAGGATGTCAATACACTTGAGGTATGAAGATAGTAGAGAATTGATGGCTTTGTGTTCTGTTTAGATGGCTGACTAGTATACAACATTCAGCATATTCAGTATAGTTAATTGTCAAAGCCAAGACATATATGTGATGGTGTATAATGTCAAGAATTTGTGTCTCACTCAATTGTTGTGTACCATCAGATTTGGCTATATGAGGATTCCGGTGATACCGCAAACATGTATGTTCATCATGACATCATTCTCTCAGCATTTCCCCTTTGCACTGCTTGGCTTGACTGTCCATTAAAGGGTGGAGACAAAGGTACAACAAAGATTGTTATTACTATGAGTCTTCTCGCTTATTTTTAAAGACTTTAATTTTCCTTTTGAATCGAGTTAAACAAGAATTGTTCTTTTGCAGGTAACTTTATTGCCGTCGGATCAATAGACCCATCCATCGAAATATGGGATTTGGATGTTGTAAGTTCCCTTTGATTTTAAATGTCGTCTCACTTATATTCAGACCTTGTGTCTTTGTGGCGCGTGGATCATATTTTTGTGGTGTACAGCTTGATGAGGTTGAGCCTCACATAGTACTCGGTGGTGTAAAAAAGAAAGGGAAAAAGGTCAGTTGGTTGTTTTACTCAGTCAGCACTTTTTTTGTACCAAACGTAACTGTTTGTTTCATTATATTCTGTGTTGTCTTTCAATTCTAAAGAATAAATTGTCTTGCTTCAGAAGTCGATCAAATACCAAAAGGACAGTCACACTGACTCAGTGCTTGATTTAGCTTGGAACAAGGAGTACAGGTAATTCGTTTCTCCTTTTCAGTGTCTTTAGTAGTTTTAATATCATTTTCTGTGGTCTGAAGTATTCATTTCCTTTACCACGTGAAACATAGGAATATATTAGCCAGCGCAAGTGCAGACAAGTTAGTAAAGGTTTGGGATGTGGCCACGGGAACATGCAAAATAACTATGGATCACCATACAGACAAGGTTAGACATATACCAACTGAATCATATTCACTGATATACTCCTCCATATCTCATGACCGGGAATATGCCTGATCCGGACTTTTTTCCTGATAATATCGGGTAAACACTATAAAAATATCTCACTACTTTTAGAGTAATAGGTGAATAATTTACTAGTGTATACATTATATCGAATCAGGTGAACACTTCTCTCTGAAAGCTTGATGGGAGTTTGAACTCTGAATATTAAGTGTGACATTGTTGGAGGCAATTTTGGTTGAATTGAATATGATTCATTCAGTTGAACCCTTGCATGCACTTCCATACTGAGCTGTAATGATTTTATATTCTTCATGTCATGGTATTGAATAGGTTCAATCGGTAGCTTGGAATCATTTTCAACCACAAGTTCTGCTCAGTGGATCTTTCGATCATTCAGTTGTAATGGTCAGTGGTCTTCTTTCTTCTGTCATATTACACCTTTTATGCTCAAACTTATTTGCAGCCCACCATGTCATTCTTCATGTGAATGCCCTCAAATCCATATTTAATTATGTGCAGAGGGATGGGAGAACTCCTTCTCATCCTGGAATTAAATGGTCAGTCCCAGCCGATGTTGAAAGCTTGGCATGGAATCCACATGCAGAACATTCGTTTGTGGTAGGTAGATCGTACTTCATTGGAAAATATTATTACAGTGACGCATCTTTGAATATTCGTGTACAATTCATAATTTGAAGACTATGTTGTTTTCCCCTATCAATGGTGTCCTTAATTTCCTTCAGGTTAGTCTCGAAGATGGTTCCGTTAAAGGTTTTGATATCCGGACTGCTTCCTCTGACCCTGCTGTTGAATCAAAGCCGAGTTTTACGCTCCATGCACACGACAAGGCTGTTTGTGCAGTTGCATACAGTCCATCTGCACCCAGCGTAAGATCAATAGTCTTTCCTGTCTAATGATAGATACGTCTCATATATATTGTGCTTTCTCCTTGTATCATAAGAGTCGAAGGTTAACATGGGGTGTTTACTGTGTACAGCTCCTTGCAACAGGATCTACCGATAAAATGGTAAAGTTGTCATACATATTTCTGTTTTTGTTGCTTTCCAAATAATTTGTATTGAGTTATTCACTTCTCACAGGTGAAAATCTGGGACCTGACAAATGATCAACCTTCATTTATTGTATCTAACAACCCCAAAGCAGTAAGTGATATGCTAAATATCAAATTGTTATCACCCATGAATCAAACTCGCCGTTGAAAACCATCATTTATAAGTAGTTCACTCCCAAGTTCAGTAATTATGTATTATGGTATATTGACAAATACTTTGATGCTATGAACCTGATCAGGGATCTGTCTTCTCGATGTCCTTCTCTGTGGACAATCCGTTTTTGCTGGCTATTGGAGGTGCCAAGGGAAAACTACAAGTGAGTGGAAAATGTTTCATTTTGTATTGCTGAATATCTATGCTTTTTAACTTGCATTCTCCCCAATTACATCTCTTAGTCAAATCTCTACTAATAATTTCGAATATTGTTATACAGTTATGGGATATATCATCAGATCCTGGGGTGTCACGTAGATTCGGTAGCTACATTAATGCTCAGAAAGTCTAGATACAAGAGTATCCACTGTCTTTGTTTATTCATCCTGTGGCTTTACATATTACTGAAGCTCCAATTTTGTTCGACCTGGAATTCAGACATAAGTTATGGGCTCTGTTTTCACAGTTGCGGGGTCATAGACAATGTAACTGACCCCTTTGTTGTGCGTATTTCGCAGTGAGCTTGAACTTAAATATCATAGTTTAATGTTCCTTAACGTCCAGCGTTGATTCAGAACTTGTTGTCTTTGCGTCAAGAGTCCATTTTTCACTCGTGTATGCTATCTACTCCTTTTTGTCTCTGCATGAGTTATGGCTTATAGCTTAACCATATGGTAGGAATTAATCAGGTGTTTAATTTTTTAATTCTTTGACACTGTAAAATAAACGTATGATATATTATTGACAAAGTTGGTAGTGGTGAAAGTTGTTTTCGTCGACAAAACAAAAGACGAATAAGAAAGGCACTATTCCTATGGTTCTTCCCAAAGCTAAAAGCATTCTTCTTTCGATTAATCTCATTCCACTCAGTTTCTCACCACTCTCAGCTCCAAGGTTCAACAATCAAACTAATGGAATTAGAGCCAGAATTTTGACTTCTGACCTTCATCCTCATAAACAGATTGAAACTTTGAACGCAAACAACCACACTGGAAAGTGTTAGAATAATCCAGTCTGGAGATTTTTGATCACTTTTACATTGATGGCCCTTTAAGTATCTGAAACCTTTTTTTTTAAGTATCAAAGTATCTGAAACTTTGATACATCATTACATCAAGAAACGGTGTTGAAATATTTTCTTGGTTACCGGAATTTAGAGGACTCTAAGCTGACATCACGAAGGATTGGAGATGAAACCTGGCACTGGCAGCTGCAACAAGCGATTCCTCATCTTGGTACTCTTTGGCTGCCGCAATGGCTGTCATGTATGCTTTTCTTGCTTCTTCCATCTTTTGCAGGTCAAGCTCGTCTATGTCATGCTGTAACAAAATATTTGTTATCAACTGACGTAGACTTGTTATAAACAAAAGGGCAGATTGCATAGGACTCACAATCACAGGGGTATTGATCAGCAGTTGCGGAATCAAATCATAACTTTCTGTACATTCGTCAGTGTCATCTTTCAAGACTTCAGTTAGTATGTTAAAAGCTGACATTTCAAGTTCAGCAGTTTTAAGGTCTTCCCGGAGCTTTTCCACTTGATTGTTTGACATGGCTGCTTCCCGTTTTAGCTTTTCAAGGACTGCTTGCTTCTCACCAAGCTTAATCTGAACAATACAGCCAAGTATTTTTGACAAAATGTGGAATAGACCAATCAAAAGGTAAGAAAGTGAGAAAACTGTTTAAAACCTTTGCATCAGAAACTTGTTTTTCAAAACTCTTCAGCAGTGAATCCTTCTCTCGAAACTGATACTGCACCACCTTTAGTTCCTCTTGAGCAGAAGTCAACTGATTCTTAGATATCTCAACCACGTTTACGAGCTCCTCCTTTTCCAACAACTTTTGGCGTAGCCCCTCAATTTGGTTATTCAGTACACTAATTTCCTCTTTGATCTTCTCTGCTTCGATTGCTCTTTGGGATAAAGTCGATGAACTATCAGCAGTATCATCTTCTTTTTCGTTACTTTCACCTTGGATGCTACATGCTATTGCTCTGGTCGGAATGGATTGAGATGTATGTTGCCTCTTCTTATCATTTGCCTTCAAATGTTAACCAAGGAAAGCAAGATAGGATCAGCTTTATAATCCATTACTACAAAGCAACTAAAGCATAGTTTTAGTTTTATAAAACTGATCTACATCAGATTACCAATTGCACAAGTATCATGGGCATGAAACAGAAGATATTCTGGGGTGCACTCAGAATACACTTCACCCATTCAAATATGTGACATTGATTCCCCTAGCACACACAACTAAAGTAACTGACAGATACTCTCAATATGTAATAAATGTGGATGATTGCTGGCAAGCCATATTTTCAAAACCCCACATTATCTTCTGAGTTACACTTGAAAAGGAATAAAAGTCCAATGCCAATATCAGCCTAACGAAATACATTCATTCATATAAAAAGTGCAAAAGAAAACACATTACACACAAACCTTCTTTAATACTGAATCCTTAGTTGGTGTTTTGGTGTACACAACCTTCCCCTTCCTAGTGAAGCAGCTGCTTGCTTTCCGATCTCCATCCTATCCGTCAAAATTCGCAAATCATATATAAAGGAAAGTCAAGCTAACATTGCCAACTCAAAGATACATTTCATTTTAATTCTCATAAATCACATTCAAAATTGAATTCAAAGCAAATCCAAAACCAGATCTGACCACAAAACCTCAAACCAACAAATCCAAACCTCACACCACATAAAAACCAAACCGAAAACCACAAAAATTTATACCAGAAACGACTCAAGCATCGGTAAGAAGTCCTGAAGATCATCAAGCAGCTTCGGATCCACATTGCCGCCTGATGATTCGTCATTCGACAATGAAGCAGCCGCAAGCGCACTCATCCGCATCAACTCCTCGCCGCCAATTTCCTCCTTGTCGCCGTTTCCGACACCCGATCGTCCCTCCTTCCCGCCGCGCTTCGTCCTCAACATCTCGTCGCCGGAGATTCGAATTAGAAAGAGAGAATCCGCAGCAGCAGATTTTTTGAAATCAGCGTCGCTCGAAGATTCGAATTTCACGGTTCAATTTTGTGAAAGCAGCTCGGTTTAGATTGGTTCGATATTGTGGTTCGGTCAATTCGACCGATTTGAATGCCATGAATGAGTGAGGTTTCAGGAGCTGACTGGCATTGAATTCTCGTGCGAGTTAACGCTCTCTAGAGATGTTGAATCACGCGATTGGAGATGGACTGATGCGTTATGAATTAGTATGGAGCTTCAAATGTGATAAAGTTTGTGACTTTGGTAGGAAAGGTTGAATTTTTGTGATGTTGGTGGGAGTTGAAGGATTTGAGGAAGAGGGTTCGAGTAGTGAATCGGAATGGGAAGAGAAGGAGACGACGAGCTCGTCTGAAGAGGAGGGATTGGTGGTTGATGAGGATTTTGGGTTGCCGGAGATGGTGATTTTTGTACATGAGCCTATTTATAGAGTTTGTAAGGAGGTTGGGATGGATGAGGAAAAGTTGCATTCAAGGTGTTTGATGAAATGTTTTGGTGAGTGTGGGTTAGATTGTTTGGAGAGGGGCGATAATGGTTTGTGTGGAGACTTGAGTGGAGAATGTGCGTGTGATGAGTTGACGAGTGATGGTTGTAGAGATGATGCTGATGATGATGAGAGTTGTGGAAGTGGGATTGTGAGCTATGATGAGCGGATGAATGTGTACAAGAAGGTGATTCTTGTTAGAGATGTAGAAGTGATTCGACGCAGTCCTGGACGAAAGTTCAATCAGGTTTCTGGCTGTATATTAATTGTTTCATTTTGATCAAAAGCTCAATGCAGTCATAATTTTTATATTGACGTTACTTGTGAATTTGGCAGGTTGGAATGAGAGACGAGGTGAAAAAAGTAATTGACGAAATGTTGGATCATTGTGCAGCCAAGGAGTCATTTTATTTTGATGCAGGCTGTGAGAATTGTTTGATAGACTGGAAATGTAGCCCTCCTGGCAATGTTCAGAAGTTGCAAAGTCTCAAAGAACTCATGTCCATGACTGGTCAAATGGATAACTCCACTAATGCTCCCTTGTCGCCACCGCCAATGGCTTTCTCAATACAGCAATCAGATACGAGAACTGATCTCAGTCAGCCATGTAGTGGTAGACATTCCTTTTCATTTCCAATGTAAGTACCTCATTCCTGTTCTTATCTCCGCTTTTAGAGAGTTTTTTAAGATCACGGAATTGACTTCTGAAGATGACGCTTGAAATATTGTCTTCTTTTTTATCAGATTAGCCCAAGAATGGTTTGGGAGCCCCATAAGAATGGCTGATAACAATAACAAGTTTTCTCTACAAGGATTATTGAAGTACTTTCGCTGCTGCAGTATCTGAACACTTCCTGAGCTTGCCGTTCCACTTACAAGTAATGAGCATTTTGTTTGGTCCTATTGTCTATCTTAGTTCGGATGCTTTAAGATTTATACTCTTGATGAATCTTCAATTTATGTTAAATGTCTAGTTTAATTCATTGCCTGAACCTGAATGCTATGATCAACTGATTGATACAGTAAATGTTTAAAATGACTACCGTACAATCCTGGGACTGAAATCGATAAATCAGACCGACCAACCGGGGCCGGTTCAATCGCTTAATTAAAATTCTGCTAACCATGATTAACGTTGGAACAAGTGTAGCTCATCCAACAGCAGGTAACATTTAATCTAATACAACCTAGGATCACCTCCACGTGGGCAGCTGATTTTAAATCAATCAACGGCCAAGATCACGTGATCTCTTTCAATCCAGCCGTCCGCGACACTAGCTCCAGTACAAAATTACTGCAAGAAAAGACGGTCAAACTGTAATCTTAGTACAAAAATCAACGGAGGCCATAGCCCGGCGACGAAAAATTACCATAATGGACATTTCAGTAATATAAGAAATTTTAATATTTTTAAAAAACTAAATTTGATTTACTAAAAAAGAACAGAATCACCCTTTAATATGAACCATGAGAATTCTTCGTTGTAATAAATCATTACATTTCGTAATAGGAAAAGTTTTTAATTTGCTAATTTTGTCCAACATTATTGTAAAATTAATTCATACCTCGAAAAATTAAAACATTAAAACAAAATTAAAAATGTTATTATACAATTGGCATATTGCTGTTTGGAAATTCGAGGAAGTATCCACCTTCATTTTAGCATCACATTCACTCACAAAACCAAATCTTATCTACATCAACTAATTAAATTGAAATTATAATTATAAACTAGTAATTTTAAATAGAACCACCATTTTAATATTTAAAAATTAAAACTCATAAATGTCATCAATATTCCCCATATTAGTTTAAAAACATGATCATTTACCTTAATTAATAGCACAAAAATAAATACTCAAGAGTAGTTAAATCAACATCCACCTGTACGAAATTGATCACTGAAAGGGCAATAAAGTCATTTGGCAGACCCTTCACTTGTTTAACCATGGTTAAGTTAAACGCCAAAGGTTTTAGCGTCAGTACAAATACAGCAAAGAAGAGACGAAATCGATTGGTAAAGAAAAGCTAGGGTTTCTGTAGAGTAATCGCCGAGGTCGACAGACAACGATGGAACCGCTCACTTCTTCTGCCGCCGTTTTTGTTCGATCTTTTGTTTCTCAGATCCCGATCCCGATCCGATTTACTTCCTGATTTCGTCCGCCGCTTCATTCGTTTTTTACGGTATCGTTGTCATTTGATTGTTGATTTGTCGATCTTGCTATTTGATTATAGTGTGAGTAGATCCGGATATTAATGAGACGTTTTGATTCATTGCGGATTGGATTTTTGGTTTGATTTGGTAATGATGCGTTTGTATGTGAAATGAGGAGAAGAGCGAGTTGCAGAATGTGGATGGCAAGATGAGTTTATGGTTTGCTGTGATGTGTAGAATTAATGTGCTGACTGTTTGATTCAGAAAAAACTAATGCTTGTAGTATTCATTATCGTACATGTTGAACTCTTGTAAAAGGATGTGTTGCATACTTGTATTTCAAATGCTGATGAACAGTTAGGGTGTTATTGTAATGATTTGAAGGTAGAAATTGCATTGTTTGATATGATATGGAATGGAGGTACACTATATGTATATATATATATATATATCGACTGTGGTATATTTAGTCTTCCCAATTTCCTTTCATGATCTGAATCCTATGCTTTTTTTAGGTCACATGGGAGTCAGTGTGCCTAAGTTTCATTTTTCCGAAGTCTGTGCTTTTGCTCTTTCAAGTGAGGATCGGACAGTTTCCTTGAAGTAGTTTTTATTTTCTTCGGCATCTATATAGATACTATTTTTTGATTGATGTGATAGCTAGTAGGAAACAATGGCGAGGGGTTTTGCTGATTGAAGTGATATATGCATCTGTGGGTGAAGTTTTTTCATTTTATTGGTGTCAGCAGCTTGAGTTGGCATTTGTTTGCGTGATTTGGCTTCTTAATTACTCATGTCTCAGAAGTCAGATAATCCTGTCATGACACAAATGGCTACACTTCCTGGGGTCCCATTCAGAAGCGACTACAATGGGAATACAAGAACAGATGGAGAAATTTCAGGAAGTAGGCGCCGGGTGTTTGTGCAAACTGAAATCGGTTTTGTATTGGGAATGGATTTGGAAAGAGAGATAAAGCCTATACAGTGAAACAAGACCATATTTTGAACAATGGTCTTAGTTCCGTTCGTAAAGATTCTCCTCTTCTTCTGACTCGAAGCACCATGCATCGGAGTTCGTCAACTCCGTGTCTCTCTCCAAGAGATGTTACTGCAAAGCAGAAAGATAGAAGTGGCCCAGTTGAGATGTTAGGATTGCCTGACCGGTTTTCTAAAAGCAACGAGATAGTGAACGACATTGTGAAAGCTATCGAGATTGGTGTTGCTCCTGTACCTGTTAATGGTGGCCTAGGAGGTGCTTATTACTTTAGAAACAGTGATGGCAAAAATGTTGCTATTGTGAAGCCTGCTGATGAGGAACCTTTTGCGCCGAACAATCCAAAAGGGTTTACTGGCCGTATCCTTGGCCAGCCAGGGTTGAATCGCTCGGTTAGAGTGGGAGAGACTGGATTTCGTGAAGTAGCTGCATATCTTCTAGATTACGATAACTTTGCCAATGTGCCTCCAACTGTGCTTGTGAAGATCAGGCACTCGATCTTTAATATTAACGATGAGGTAATAAACGATTCCAGGCTTACAAAGAAGAAAAAAGTCAGCAAGATTGCGTCTCTTCAACAGTTCATTCCTCATGATTTTGATGCAAGTGATTATGGGACTTCTAGCTTTCCGGTAGCCGGCGTCCATAGAGTAGGAATTTTAGATATTAGGATCCTTAACACAGACAGACATGGAGGAAATCTTCTAGTGCGGAAACTTGATGAAGATGGGAGGTTTGGTCAGGTAGAACTCATCCCTATTGATCACGGTCTTTGTCTCCCAGAAAATTTAGAAGACCCGTATTTTGAATGGATTCACTGGCCCCAAGCGTCAATTCCATTTTCTGATGATGAGTTGGAGTATATCAAGAATCTTAACCCATCTCAAGATGCTGAAATGTTGCGAAGAGAACTTCCTATGATACGAGAGGCTTGCCTTCGTGTATTGGTACTCTGCACCATATTTCTTAAAGAAGCTGCAGCCTTTGGACTTTGCCTTTCTGAAATAGGTGAAATGATGACTAGAGAGTGTGGGACCAAAGTAGAGAATCCCAGTGAAATTGAACTGGTTTGCATGGAAGCGCATCGAAGGATTTCTGAGATTGAAATATTTTCAGAACCCCTTGTAGACAGTCATGAAGATTTTCAATTTGATCTAGACTTCAATGACACCCTCGATCTCAGCCCAAAGGTTTCTACCCCTAAAGGACACAAAGTTGGTAACTGGCATAGTTCACTTGACAGACTGGATGAGTGCGCAGAAGAAGATGAAGTAGGACTCATTCATGATGGATCAGCTACTGCCAGTAAAATCACATGTAGGAAAGATTGGGACCTTATTTCAGATGTATCAAAACTATCTACTTCACTTCAGCAGACTAGCATTGGTCCGAAGGGACATGGACGTCACGGTGGAAAAGTAAAAGGTAGCAACATGTGTTGGACGCCTGTTACAACCAGAAGTGCAAACGAGCAGCAGGCTGTGAGCACAAGCTTTGTGAAGTTTTCAGGAATGAGTTTGGTTGAATGGAACATGTTTCTAGATAAGTTCAAAGAACTTCTTCCGCCAGCTTTTGCTAATCGCAGGTCCATAACTGTTGGCCAGAAGGCTATTCAGAAGTTAGGGACATCATGCAGGTTCTGAGTTGGCTAATTCTTTGTTCCTCAGATATGTCTGTTTTAGTCATGTCGGCATCATCCTTGAAGTTCACTGAGTGCTTTGTGGGTAATGGGTTTGTATATAGTGGTGGAACCTCAGGAAAGATTGACCATAAGGAAAGTTAGCTATCCGAATGTGGTCTGATATCTGCTGTTATTGTAGTCTCAAGTTGTCAAAATAAAAGCAGAGTTTTGTACAGAATTTGCTGTTGCTCTTATCCTGTTCTTACTTATTCAGAAGCATGAATTAATTCTTGTTTTGTGTAAAACAGATTTAAGAAACGAAATACCCAAACGCAAACATAACGTACTCTACAAATGCAAACCTGCTGAATTGATGTGTCATAATATTCGTAAACACTTCCTACAATGAGATGAACTAATGAGTATATAGAAAGACTGCCAAGATACTAGTAACTCAGCTCAGTTGTGTCTCTCAGTAGCTTGGTGATGGATAGGGCTGCAACAGAGACTACATTTCAAACATACCTTTAACTAACTCATTCATATCCCTTGATGAACTCCCACCCTCCTCTACAGCTTGCTTAGCCTTTTCCTTCAGCTCCATCGCTCGTTTCCGATAATTCGACCACAAATCATCACTAACCGAATCTCTTATAACTTTACTCAGCTCATCTGAATCAGGTACAACTGAAGCTCCCTCGCACACTCGAACACCCACTTTCAAATCATCCACCACCAGCGTTGCATCTGTAAATTGATCAGCTCCCATCGGCCAAGCCAACATCGGCACACCCGCAATGATCGATTCTGTCACCGAGTTCCATCCGCAATGAGTTAAAAACGCCCCTACAGCTCCATGACTCAGTATTTCTGCTTGTGGAGCCCATCCACGAACAACCATCCCTCTTCCCGCCACTCGAGCTTCAAATCCTTCAGGAACACAGCCATATTCACCGTCCACGTGTCCTTCTGTTGGAACTTTAACGGACCAGATAAAATGGGCTCCGCTCATCTCAAGCCCATCCGCTAAAGCCTTCATCTGGTCGTTGCTCAACACAGCTTGACTACCGAACGCCACGTACACAACCGAGTCAGCCGCACACGAGTCTAAAAACAATGCCATGTCAGCATCCAAACCCGGACCAGTACCGACTCCGAGCCTTTTCAAAATCAGTGGCCCAACAGCCCAAACTCGATTGTGGCCCAACAACTTTCTTAAATAATCCAAATACTCACCCTCCACGTCATCAAACGTATTAACAACAAGCCCCCAGCTTTCAAGATTCGCTTTAAACCATTCCTTCAACCGCTCCGAACCCGGATTCGTAACCCGACCCGGACCCGGATGCTTGTATGATCTATACATGGGAGAGATTTGCCACCAGGGGTATTTTGGGGATTTAGGAATGTTATGAAAACAGAACTCTTTAGTCAAATCCTCGTCCGGCTCCGGCATGTCCTTCCATAATGAGTAGATGATAGAGAGGCCAAATGCTCCAGATGGAGAAAACACAATCCTCCGAGCACCCACTTGAGCCGCGAGCTTCTCCGTCCAGCCGAGGAAGAAATCGGATAAAATGGTGGAAGGTGGAGATGGGTTTGACTCAAACCAAGAAAGTAGAGGATCATAGAGACCATAAAGAGCATCTATCATTACAGATGGAGGTGTGTTAGGTGGTAAGTCTTTGGAGTTTTCAACGTTTGAGGGAATTTTAGGGTGAGATGGGAAAGGTAGGGTTAGGGTTTTGATGCATGGATAGAGGTTTAGAAGTGGGGTTAAGGTAGGGAGGTTTTTAGGGGTGATGAGGATTGTTATGGTTGTGGTGGTGAGATTGAGATGAGTGCATAGGTTGTTTACAAGGTCTAGTAATGATAACATATGGCCTTGAGCAGGGTAGGGGATGATCAAGACATGTTTAGATTTGAGAGAGTAGATCGCCATATTATGGTTGACCTTGAAATGAAGTTAATCGATCTCTGTTGGGGTATCTATGGAGTATATAAAGAAGAAAATAGAACGTGTTTGACACATGCATGATGGGAAGGGAGAGGCAGGAAGATGTGTTTTAGATTGGTCGAAGTGGGATAGAAATGTGAACATGTTAAGGTATGCAGATATTCTCGAGGAAATCCGACGATTCAGGAACTTTTGAGGATTCGCGGTGCTCTCAAATTACTACGTGATTTGTGATATTTGGTATGTGGTGGAGAAAAAAAGTAGTTTGGGAAACATGGAACATTTAATTCGATTTGATGACTTCTTTCTAAGAAAAGTGCAAATCGATGAATATAATATGATTATGATTTGGACATCTGTGTGATGATATATACTCCTACGTAGTTGGTTGATACGTTGCTTATTTGAGCATCACTATCGAAAAGGAAGATGATCACTCGTCAGGAGAAGTGTTCATCTTCTAGAATCTTGATGCCCTTTTTTAGCTATGTGTCTCATTATAAATTAATCTGCATTTGATAACCACTAAATTTCCCTTTTAAATGAAAAAAGTATTTTTTTTATACAAAACATTACTGTAGTGCTTAAACAAATGATTGAAAAGATACAAGATTAAGTATTCTGATGGTCATTGGACAGAGAAGAACATAAAGATCATCAGTTTTTCCTTGTGCAATACCAAATCAGGCTATTGGGTTGGAGGCTTGTCTTTCAAATCGGCCAGATTTGGCTTCAAATCTTGCTGAGAAACCTACACTGTTGGGACGTATAGACCTCTGTCTAGCAAGAAGGCAGAACTCTGGATCATCAGACTGGCCTCCAACTCTTAACCATTGTATTTTATTATGGTACATTGGGAAGAATCTTGTCTGAATGGCTGAGTAAATGAAGTATGGGAGTATACAGCACACAAGGATGAATAAGGTAAGGAGCCAGAAAGTTGGAGCAGGAGCACATGCTTCCAAGAATACCATATATGCCGTGGTTGAGTAATATGGGTCAATGGCGCCGTAGGCTAAGAGGAATATGTACCATAGAGCAATGCCTCCCCATATTACTAGGTGCTGGATGTAAGTGAAGTAGTTGATAGAAAAAGCCATTTGGACATTGACAACCCAAACCACACAAGTGTACATGGTTGTGCCGAGGATTTCAAATCCTACAACTTCTCCACCTTTGCGGAAGGCTTGACTTTGGAGAGCCTGTTGACTGAGGAAGAAAATTAATGTTGCGGAGAGGACACCGTTGAATGCCCAGCCGAGTATCTTCACCCAGCTAAATAGAATGTTCTGAACTCCCATTTGGTATAGCAGTGGAAACTGTTCATGAATAAATATTCTGTTAGAATTCCGCAAAAGGTTAGGAAAAATTTGTAAATATTTGACCAGTTTGAGATGGGTATATATATACCTTGAGACAATATCGTGCAGACACATCCTTGTCAAATACTCCCAATGCAATAACGGGAAGTGAAGTGAACAAGACATTGTAAAACGACAGATAGTAGTCATTGTACGCTGCTATACCCGAGAATGACGCATACGCCTCGTAGTAGAAGAGAGTGAAACCGAAAGCAATATTTTTGTAGAAGAAATAGTTTATCTACCAAGTAAAAAAAGAATGAAGTATTTATTTCAGGAGGAAGACAATTTGCAATTAAGATTCATATTAATAGGACGTCAGTTTACCATCAAAGCGATCCTTCTGTAACACCAGTGTCCGTGCACGAGAAGCAAGCGTTCAAGATAACGGAACTGCGCAATGGCTATATCACTTGACATGACAGCCTGCAATGTTGGAAAGCAAAGTAGCGCACATTATTTTGCGCTAAAAATGAAAAGCATAAAGCAGCCAAATTCTCACAAAAAATACAGTTTATCAACAATTACCTGCATTCCTTCAACTCCACTAATCCCAATTCCAATATCAGCCTCTTGAAGCATCCCAACATCATTTGCTCCATCACCAATGGCCAATGTTGTTTTACCTGTCTTTTTCTTAACAAGCCGTGCTACCTGGTTACATGATAAATTAATTTAAATGCATTACACAGACATCAGCGAGAAAGCAATTCAAAAGAGAATATAAATATACTTGAATGATCTCAAGTACCTAGACATACCAGTGCTTTCTGCTTTGGTGACGATCGGCAGCAAATAACAGATGCACACCCAATAGCTAGCTCGAGAAACAAGTCCTTAACATCATTTTCTAGGGCATAAGTGAGTGACTTGCCATCTATGATCAACGCCAATGCATCTGAATTTTCATCTGACGATCTCAAAAATGTATTCCCTTCAGTAATTTGATTCACCACACTTGCTTTCAGTGCCTCGTGAATAGAAGCTTTGTCTTGTAACTTTTCGAGTGCCTTGATCTCAGAGGTTTCTGAACTAATGACTATTTGCTTCATTCCTTGTCTGAGCAGACTACAAGCGAAACTGAACATACAGCAAGCGAAGACCACTTATAAGTTAAAACCTTAATTTAAAATTATGAATGTATATAAGTTCCAAAAGGCAAAAATTACTGTATTGTTTACCCAATATTTATTGCTGTTTCCATCTTATCTCCGGTCAAAACCCATAATTTGATTCCAGCTTGGGCTAGCCTGTCAATGCATTCAGGCACCTACATTCGAGTAATCACAGAATAATCATCAAATAAAAGGCTTTCCAAGTTAAAGTTCATTGCGTAGCTGAGTGACGTTCTAGAGACATACCCCGTTTTGAAGCTTATCTTCAACTGCAGTAGCTCCAAGAAGAATTAGTTCCTTCTCAATACTGTCTTGGATTTCCTCAATCATTTCTTCTCGTTCTACATTCATAGAATTCCTTGCCTCATTGAGTTTCTCATTGAAAATTATGTACTCTTCCTCTTCAAGTTCACGATATGCGAGAACCAATGTTCTTAAACCAGCATCCGCGTACTCATTGATGTGTTCTTTTGTCTTTTCTTCAAATTCTCTACCATTCTCTGATAATCTCTCAAACATTACACTGGGCATAAGAAGTTTCACATTATGTGCGATTCCGGTTTCGGTACTTTAAGCAAGTTCAGATAGTGAGATTTGTGACAATTTACTTACTTGTCAGCCCCCTTGCAAAGAAGCAACAATTTCTCTTCCTCATCTCGCACAATGACTGACATACGCTTTCTTGCACTGCTAAATTCTAACACATTCAACAGTTTATATGATCTGCAACGTTCAATTAGTGTGTGTTAGCGCTCAAATACCCACCAAATCTGAATTTTATTTAAAAGGGAAAACAAAACAACCAGGAAGTTACTGTGCGTATAAAAGAGCTTTTGCTGTATAAAGAGCTTACCTTTCTACTTCCTTCCCAGTGATAGGATCCAACTCATTGACTAAGATGCTTGTTTGAACTTCTCGCGTAAAACTTAAACCCGACTTCTCTTGCTGCAATCACAAAAGCTGCCTCATCTGGTGATTCTGCTTCGTAAGTGATTTTTCCCGTTTCTTCATCAACTTCTGGTATAGCAGTATGACATACTGCTAACAACCTGAAAAACTCCTGTATGACACTTGCATTGTTCTCATTGACCCACTTTCCATTCATTATCCTTTCATCTATAAAATTGAAGCCTTTGATAGCAGCAGCAGTTTTTTGCAATTTCTTTGACAACACTATTTTCTTCATCTAGCTCATTTATCAAAGGCGACCCCATTCTCCTAGCCATTGCTCTCTCAACCTCTGTCACCCCTCGACCGTAAGCTGTTCCTGCAATGGAGCATTTAATGAACTCCATGGAGTTACAGGTCAGAGTCCCAGTTTTGTCTGAGAGTATAGTGTCTACTTGGCCGAGCTCCTCGTTTAAATTTGAGGTTCGGGCTCTGGCAGGCTTGTCACTTCTCGTAATACATATGATATTCTTGATTATAAACTGGCTCTGGAGAACTTTGACAATCTCTATAGACACGTATAAAGAAATGGGAATCAGATATCCATACAACATGAGTGCTGTGAGGAAATGGAGAACAGCAGCTAGAGGGGCATTTCTCGGATTGAAGTAAATTGTAGTGTCATCTGGTCGAAGATACCATCTCTTCATCACACCATCTCGCAAGTCCTGCCGTGTCCATATCCCGAAGAAAATTGATCCGATGAATGACAAAAACACCAACACACCGAACAAGAAATAAACTATCTTATCAGTCCTCTTTTCAATCGAGCTTCGCTTAGAAGGAGGAGCCGTCGAGTTTTGAATGACCTTTGTATCACGTCCGGTGAATATAACGATGCCATATACAAAATCAGTGTTCCTCAGCTTTGAGTCCCTTAGCAACAGCTGCTGAGGTGACAGAGGGAGCTGATTGTCACCCAGATCCAAACTGCCAACAAAAGAGTAAAGATTGGCATTTGGGTCTTCACATTTGATGAAAGCTTTAAAATCCTTAAAGCTTGAATCGTCTTGTAAGTTAGACGTTTCGAGCAGGGCTTGTTTCAGTTTCAAATTAGTTTCCCCATCAAGGTTCATAGTCTCAACATAGCAAGTAGCTTCCTCATAGTTGGAGGAAAGTAGAATCAGATCAGCTGGGAAGAACTCATCCTTCTCAACTTTTACTGTATCCCCAACTTTAAGATTCTTCCATCTTCGATCCTCAAATGTGCCATCACCTCTATGAACTTTAATATTTCGGTTATTCATCTCAAGATCCTGATTGCAACAAAATTGTTAACAACGTATCCAACTCACCTGGATTTGACACTGATAAACAAAGGAGGTGCAAACCTGCTTGAAACGCCTCCAATCCTCGAGAGCCTCTTTGGCCATCGTTGCTGCAACAACGACAACAAGAGGTAGTACATTGCTGACAGCAGAATAAGGTGATAAGGGTGTGAAGGCCAGCAATGCACAGAGAAGAAAATAGACATTTGCGACACGCCTAAACTGCTCGAAAAGTGCCTTGGGGAGGAATGTGGCAATATTGTATTTTGTAGAGCTAACATAATTATCTTTGTATTTGAGGGCACCAGCCTCAAAACGCTCTGGATCATTGCAATACACAAGCCTTGAAAACCCAGGTCCTCCGATTTGTGACTGCTCATCTAAAGATGGAACCTTTCCGCTGGAAAAGGCATGTATTCGTCCAAAATGATGCTTCTTTCTCCTCCCACCAACCATTTTCTCAGACAGACTCACCCAAGAAATTCCTGATGCTCCAGACAAGTAAGACTAACGGGAGCAATATGTTTTTACCCTAACAAAGATATTCTAAAGTTGCTGAACTCTGTTGACCAAATTGCTAAGTTGGGAACCTAGATGGACTGAAGAACAAGAGTGATCAAAGAGTATTGAAGTAGAGATTCCAGCGAGTAGTTCTGCACGAGTAAAAAAGGAAATATTAGAGAGTTGTGCAATGTGAGACAAAGGTGAGTAATTTTACAGTCTTAATGAAACAGGTAATATAATATGAAAAGCAAAACTTGACCTGAAATTCAAAAGATTGTGAGAAGTCATTGACTTACAGATGGAAACAGATAGAGGACAAACGTGCATGTAGAGAATTCATCAAATCAAACTCACCTTAAAGTACAAGAAGAGAAACTTCAATCCAAAAACACAATACCTACCATGATGTTTATAGTAACAAAATAAAAATTGAAATGCATATCATAGTCTAAGATTATTGAAAATATTCCAACCAGACAAATTTAATACGAAGCACATACTACACTCATATATAGCACCAACATGTTGGATAAGATGCTAGCTGGAATAGTATCAACAATCAAATGTTGGGTCAAAAGCACTTAACTCAGTATATCATGCATGAGAGGAAAATGTAGGGGTTAGATTGGTAGTTACTGTAGATTAGAAATAGTAATATGATGAGAAAAAATGTCAAGGACGAATCGGCACGACATTAGAAGCTGCTAGCCAAAACTAGCCAATACTAAGCAGACTGGGGTCAGAAGCAGAACCTGTTTGCCAGTACTAAGCAGTTGAGAAAAAATGTCACTTTCCTGTGTTAACAGATAATATTTTCTGGAGACTCAGGAAGATTATTTCAGGATCTATGCAGTTAAATGTGTGATAGAATATGAGCAGCTACAGAAACAATGCAAGCTGCCACGAGATATAAAGAAACAAGGTCAAGACTCTAATGAACTCACCATGTCACATAACACAACCTTTTTTGTAATCAAGTTACCTAATTTCAAGTCCTGAAGTATGCTCATTAGATAGCCATTCACATTGTTCAGGGGGACGAGGTTCCAACAAGCAGTCTTTTGCACCCCCAGTGTATGAGAGGTAACTCATTATTCTTGATGAATGATTTGAAGCTCTCTGAGTGGCAGCAGCTAGTCAATGTTCAAACTCAATGTTTATGTTTTTCCATCAATTGTGATTGTCAGCCACTCTCTATGGTTCTGGATCAGTTTATGTAGAATTCAATATCACAGAATAGGTTAAGCATGTTAAAATTTAAGATGAATGACTACAAAATATTCTGAATGAAAATCAAAGCTCCTTTCAAAAGCAATTAAATACTCTCCAATCCACACTTGTATACTAAAATATATCTCACGCAGCTCGCATTACAAAAAGAGAAACACTACCAGATCTTGACAATCTATAGTATTCCATTCCAAAGTCCAAACCACCAAACTCATCACCTTATGATTAGTAGGTGGGTACATACTAGTAGAGGAAAGTACCCATTTTCTAAACTATAAGCCCCGAAATATCAAGCAACACTTGGACTAGTTGGTTAACACAAAGATAAACTTTTTAAAAAGCTCAAGGCTAAATCCTACCGCATGGAATTCATAACTGAAAACAACAGTATCAAATAATACCATAAATGGACCCTAATCAGCTTAACACAACTGATACAATCATATAACTACAAACCACAAAATTAAGAATGAGAAGAGCACTTTCCTGTTAGCCAAATCCTAAATCACTCTCCTTAAAATTTAGACTAGTTTAACTCAATACTAGATATCAAAATCAGCAAAGCAGTTAAGGTTTGAAAGCTACCGGAAGCTTCTTCTTGTTCTTCAGCATTCTTCTAGCTGCTTGCTTTTTCATCTTTTTTATCGATTTTCTTTCCCCGAGTAACATGAAATCGTAGATGTCGGTATCCATGGCGTTTGAGCCCTACCGCCGTTCAGCGTCGTCTGATCGGAGTTGGGAGGGAATAAGATCGGGTCGGGTAATGGTTACAAATTGGGCCGGCCCATCCATTTCAGAAAATAATATGATTCAAGCCGTACATTCAGCCAGCTATCAGACCAAAAGAATTTGGTTCGGCTCCGGAGATTTTCCAAGAATCAATCAACCGGTTCAATTGAAAAACTCGCTCAGGATCAGCTTCTCTCCCCAGCCAAACTTGTTACTCAAATCTCAAGCCGTCCGCAAACGAGCCACTCCGTCCGATCGACGCCAACAAAATCCAATCAGCCGCCAGATCCGATCGGCTCCAGCTCGGCTCGTCTAGTCCTCTCGCCGATCAACACAACGCTCTTTCATTCATCCTTTTCTCTCCCTCTCTCTATCGGCTCGCGGCTCAGATCCAGCCTCGGCGCCGATCTTTCATATTTCCCTCCATTATCATAAATTAGCCTGATCTTTTTCCGTCGCCGATGATCCTCAATTCAACGCTCGTTTTGACCTGTTCAGAATTTGATGACGTCACGCCACAGCTCCTGAACTGATCACCGAAGATGTACAGAAAATGAGCTTTTTTGGATGATGCATTTGCTGTTTTGTAGCTGAATTCGGAGCGTGTAGTTTCGTTTGTGGCATTCTGGAACTTCTTCTAGGTCAGTGGTTTTGCTATTGTGTTTGTTTTTTGATATTGATTATGAGATGTTATACACCTTAATGTTGGATGTTTGGAGTGGTAACGAATGACATTGCGTGTAACAGGGAAATGGATTGGAATATGGCGAATGCCTTCAAGACTTACAAAGGTACAGTTCATGGCTATTTAAAATTTGCGGAAAAATTGTTACTTTGATGGCCTATATAGTTGTGAACTTGAAAGAGTTTGATTTGTAGGTTTGCGTGGTTCGTGTTGAGTCTTATGAGTATGCTTTTCCATTTTTTCACGATCATGTTTTTCTTCGTCTGAATAGATATTGATTCTAAGCTGGTGATGGACTTGGCGGTGCCTGTTATGGAGGGGGTAGAAAATGGGTTGGGAGCTTTAGTTAAGGGGAATGCTAGTTCGTCAAAGCCTAGAAAGAAGACCATGACATCTGTTTATTTAAAGTTTTTTGAAACTGCTCCTGATGGGAAAACTCGGAAGTGCAAGTTTTGTGGCCAATGTTATTCTATTGCTACTGCCACTGGTATTAAAACGTTATGCATAGTTATATTTTGCTCATGTTGATAATGTTTTTGTTTTGAACATGCTGTGCCTGACTGTAATCATAGTGCCCTGTGTGAAAACTACTCTGATCATTATATTTTGATTTGGAATAGGAAATTTAGGAAGACATCTCACAAATCGACACCCAGGATATGACAAGTCGAGTGAAACAGCCATTGCCTCTACTCCTCAATCCGTAGTTGCAGCTAAAAAGCACCAACCTCAAGCGCAGCACAAGCTGCCACAGCTTGATTATGACCATCTGAATTGGTTGGTCATTAAGTGCCTTATTCAAGGTTCTATCCCTCATTCAGCATTACAAGAAAAGTGGCTGGTCAATTCATTTAAATTTTTGAGCCCATATGTTAACCTGTGGCCTGGAGACAAGTACCAAGCTGTATTAGGTGAAATTTTTAGAAGCATGCGGGATGATGTGAAGGCATATTTGGATCATGTTTCTTCTAAGATTTCCCTATCCCTTGAATTTTGGACTTCACATGAGCAAATATTTTACATGGGTATTACCGGCCAGTGGATTGACGAAAATTGGTCCCCAGAAGTTGCTTCTGGATGTATGCCGCATATCTTTTCCTTGTAGTGCCATTGAAATATATGAATCTTTAGCCAAAGTCCTTAAGGTGTATAATCTGGAGAGCAAAGTTCTTTCCTGCACTCATGATAACAGCATGGACGCAATACAGGCATGCCATAGCCTCAAACAGGATATGGATGTTCTGGGTACGTTTTGCTACTTGCCCTGTGCTGCTCTGACTTTGAACATGATCATTGATGATGGATTGAAGGCAATAAAGCCGGTTATTAGTAAGACGAGGGAGTTTGTTCTAGAGATGAATGTATCTACGGAAATGTCTGAGGACTTCACTCAAATGGCTATGGCTTATCAGGAGGGAAATTGGAAGTTTCCCCTAGACACTTCAACAAGGTGGAGTGGCAATTACCAAATGCTCGATATTGTCTGTAAGGTATTTTCCAATTTCCAATGTCAATTAAGAACTTGTTGTTAGTATTCCCTTCTGCCTGTACTTGTTGCTACTTTGAACCGTAGTTATTATCCTATTGCCTTGCAATTGCTTACATACCTCTCATCCCAAATGATTATCAAACGCAGAATGTCATTGATTCATTGTTTCCCACTGAATGAATGATACGAGTAGCTGCCCTCAGCGATGTTTAATGATTTTTTATTGCAGGCTGGGAAATCCATGGATGCTGTAATCAGAAAATATGAGGAGTCATTAACAGGTTCTAAGATGTTGCTGGGAAATTCGGAGAAGAAAGCTGCCAGTGTTGTATACTCATATCTTGAGTCTTTCTACAAGACCACCAATGACATGTGCACAAGCAAGTTTCCTACAATTGGCCTCGTTCTGTTTTTCATGGATCACATTTCTGATACCATAGCCGCCTACAAGGACTCACGCCAATGCCCAGATTGGCTCAAGCACCCCCTGGAAGAGATGTCAAGGAAGTCTTGTGACTACAATAGTCAGGTCTATAACATATTTACATACATGACTGCCATTCTGGATCCAAGGATCAAAGTCGAATTACTGCCAGAGTCTCTCAATGCTGAAAACTATCTTGAAGAAGCTAGGAACCACTTCTTGAGATACTATTCATCAAGCCATTTTCCATCCATGCCCAGTGCCTACAATCACAATGCAGTGGAAGTCGAAGATGTAGGAAATGTTTCATTCGCTGAGGAAATTGCAAGAAAGAAGCGCAGAGTAAGCATGAGCACATCTATTGACGAGCTGACACAGTATTTATCTGAGCCTCCTGCATTACTAATTACCGATGTGTTGGACTGGTGGAAAATCAACACCAATCGCTACCCAAGACTTTCACTTATGGCTCGAGATTTCTTAGCTGTGCGAGCCACTGCTGCTACACCTGAACAAGTCTTCTCCTTCAAGGGAGACCAGGTTGCAAAACAAAGATTGTGCCTCCCTTATGGAACCATACAATCCCTCTGCATCAGATCCTGGACTGATGCCGGTCTGCCCCTCAAATACAAGACCACTGAAATAGACTACGAAAGACTCATGGAGCTGGCCATTGCTTCCAACAACAGCAATCCCATTCCAGACAAGAAACAGAAACCATCACATCAATGGAAGTGAATATTCAAGATTTTTACCTGATGTTTTGGAACATAGACAAGTCCAGGATCGACTTACAACTGCGAAATGGGCAGTCATGTCCCTCCAACATTTCACAAATAGCTGTGACATCATATCTGATGCACACGTGTGCTCTCTGCATGTAGATCCCAACCTACACCTGTCATCGCCCTCACCTACCTTTCCACCTCCAAATTCCAGATCCCTGTTTCATTCATTCATCCTTCCTTCCTAATCTCCTCCTGGATCTCAATCTCACTCCAAAATGGCAGATCGTCACAGGCAACAACATCCCACCAGGAGAAACCCGGTCACAACCTTCCTCTCCAACCTCCAAACCCACTCTCCAAACTCCACCCAGATGCTTGGAATCCTCACACTCATCATCACCGTCGCCATCCTCCTGTGTCTAGCTGGAATCACCCTCACAGCCACTGTCATCGGTCTTATCTTCTTCTCACCCGTCATTCTTATATCCAGCCCTGTATGGATTCCGTTGGGCATCTTCTTGATCATAACAGTTGGCTCGGTCCTGGGTCTGTGTGGAATTGGTTTGGGGATGGTGGCTGGTGGATCTTGGATGTATAAATATTTTAAAGGAATGAATCCACCTGGAGCTGGAAGAGTTGACTATGCGAGAACCAGGATTGTGGACACTGCTAGCCATGTGAAAGATTATGCCAAGGAGTATGGTGGGTATTTGCAGAGCAAGGTGAAGGATGCTGCTCCAGGTGCTTGATCTCCCGTTCTTCTGCTTTGATGTTCTCAAACAAAGTCTTGTTTTGTTGTTATTTATATCCTGTTGATTCCTGTGCTGTTTGTTTGTGATGTTCATCTTTATATCGGATGTTGATTTCTGATGAATGATGATCGATATAGAGGCTTTTGCTGATGTGAAATGAAATTCTACTGTTATGAATGTGTTAATTTATGTGACTATGGCTTGGGGTTCAAACTGGATGGAAATAGATTTGGCTGGGGATGTGAGTGTGCCAGCTAGCTAGAGCTGCTGTTGGCTTGCACTACATTTAGTTAGATGACAAGTAATCCAAGACATGCTTACTGGGCATAGGATTTCTGCTGTCGTGGGTAACACTAAAACTGGGCCTTCATTGCTCATCTTCACTCGGTTGAATCCAATTTCCACGATGCATTGTTAAACAGAAGCTGCTACCCGACCAATAGATTTTGCTTCATTAATTATCCCAATATTTGGCAGCCAAAAGCAATCAAAATAAAAGTTGCTGTTTAAATTAATGGCATTAAAAGATTTTTCTAGTGACAACAGAGAATTAGGATGTGAGCTACAAGATAGGTTTACATGCACCAACATGTGTTTCTGGATGCGTTGTGTGCTAAAACTAAAGGCTTTAATCTTCCTGGCTGGCAGTCAATTGATGTTTTGGAGAGTTTTGGTTAGCAATTAAACTTGATATGTAAGGATTAGGGTGAGAAACTCATGCGTCAGTTATTAGCCATGGGAAGGAATGTTACTCCTTTTCTTTGAAGACCTTCCGCTGCAAAACAATAATGTAGACACCTGTTATAGTTGAAAATTGTACTGAAAGGCAGCAAACTCAACCCATTAGCTGACAAAATGAAAAAATGGATGCACAAATGCTGAAATTCATGAACACATTTCCTGTTTAGCGGTAGAGGCTAATAAGGTGGTTTTGTTGCAAGCAATAAAGGACTTTTTACTTATTTCAGCAACTAGGATACCTTAGAGATGAGAGGTATTTCTCTACCAAGTCTTTTTGTTGAGGGTTGAACTTGAACCATTTGTCTTGGGCCATTGGTTCTTCTCCAAAATCTATAGTGGGGATAACTACATCAGTAATCATGCTATATCATCAAGATTTGAGCAGTGGAACAAAAGACCAACCTTGGACATAAATATCCATGTCACTGGAAGAGCTCTCAAAATTCCAAAACTTTTGACCAGACATATTAACATACTTGGGCTCTGAACGGCACGCATCTGGTTTTGATTTCTCTACAAAAATGAACAAATAAACTGTTACTATTTCATTGAGAACATTAAAGGTTAAGTCAATAAATGAAGTCAAGCATTATATGAGACGATACATATCCAAAAATAGAATGTGAAGGGAGGAAAATGCATCCAGCATATTGTTGGTTACATGGTAACCTATTGACCCATCAAGGGATGTAGTTGTTCCAAAAAAAATTGTACAGAAACAGCAAGTGTTCAGAGCTTCCTTCGTGGAGGAAACTCATAGGCAACCGGATCAAGTTCACAGTGAAAGGTAATCAAAGGCAACAGTTGCCGTTAACTATTTGAAACAACATATGCATCAAGCTTTTGTAAAATTATGACAAGTTTGTCATGCATGGAATACAAGACAAAACAGCAGCCACAAGTTATGCCCTAATATTTATGAGTCAAAGTGCATTATTTCACTGAGTCGTAAGAAATGAATCAACTGGGTGGGTACATAAACGCTCGACAGAAAATAATCAAAGATCACGAACTTACTTGTAGGTGATTTATCAGGATCTGCAATCTCAGAATGTTCTGTTAAACCGTATTCAGCATTGTCCTGAGGAATGACTTCCAATCTTCAGAAATTACTTATGTATCATAAAACACAAAAGCTTGCAATATTTAAAGAAGATTACCACAAAAGAGGGAGGACATGATGCTTTGCCTTCTGAGAGACATGTTGACTCTTTATCTCTCTTGTAAGCATTAATATAATCGCGTATGACACTGAAGGAATTACCATAATATCCATTATGGCATATATAGAACCAAACAAATACATACAATATACTAAAAAGAGTATACTCGCATATCAACCCATACCTTGTATTGAGAGCCTCATCACAGAGGAAATTTATGGCTCGAAGTTTAAAAGATGGTTCCCCATCTCTGTCCTCATTAATCTCAATACTTGGCATGAGAAATCTGATTGTCGTAGACATATATATAGTTGCAATAAATAAAAGCATGGGCAGTGAAGGCAGATGAAAAATATGCATCTCAGAAGGTAAATACTACCAACAAAAATATAACAGAAAATCAAATTCAAAGCAATTCACGTACTCGTCCTCTCTATCCTCCTGAATCAGAGAAGTTAATTTCTCCTGAAACATGACTGCTGGCCTCTGACTTGCTTCCACGTTACTTTTGTCGAATATATCTCTTAGTATTGTCTCTGGATCATCGTCATTGAGAGAAATAACCTAGTTTAGAAAAAAATCAGCAAGTGGAAAATATCAATTACTTGCGACATGGAATATGAATACAGTGAGCGAATCTCACTCAAATAGTTTGCATATGCATAATACAACAAAAAACAAGAGTACACAGAATCCTGTTTCGACAATGCAATAAGGGTTGTTTATAACCTTCTTTACAACATATCTTCAGCAATGATATTACAAAATAATCTAATACAATAAAGAGTGATGGTTTTAGAAAGGCAATGAATATCGTTTTAGGTCTAGAACTAATATATTCCATAAAAGACGCTGCATTTTCTAATTCTAACTTCCACATCATACAATAAAAGCTTTACCTATGTTAGAACATTGGATAACGTATTCTATACCTAAAAAGTCTTCGAAAATGACAGCTTGAAAGGGACCCGTGTCCATCTATAATCATCTCATAAAATTTGAATGCTATCCAAGATACATTTTCAGTATTTGTTTAAACACGTGTTAGTGTAACTAAAGGGCTTAGGCAATTAAATAAAAGGGACGAAGTTTGAACTTTTACGGACCTGGTGATATATTAACATGAACCCATAACATATAAGACAGTAATTTTGGCAACTACTTATTTCAGCAATTATACATGAGAAACATAGTAAATTTCAAATAGAAATGATTTTGAATACAACCATAAACCAATATCAAAGATGATAAAATCTGTATCTACAAGTAATGCAAACCTGTCTAAAAGCTTTGCAAAACTCCAGAAACTGCAGAGCATGGCCGATATCCTCCGATGACATTTTAATGGACGCAACTTTATTGATTTCAATCCCTAGTGGCATTGGCACATGGATATCTGATGAAGCGTAGTTGCCTCTCAAGAAATTCTCATTTTGTGTCTCTATTGGGTTACGATAAAGTTGGTTTGCTAGCAAGATCGTATCTACAATAGAAGTAAAGTAACGTGTAAGACATTAAGCTTTGGATACATACAAGATTTGAACATGGATTAAATAGCATTTCATTAAAATATTATCAGAATTTAGATGTTGTAACGTCACGTTTGATCATAAATGTTTTAATATTTATGACTCATGGATCCATGAAAGTTGGTTGCGGGGGTCTTACAAGAACTCAATTCAGCACAGAGTGTTCCCAGTGAGGTAGGTGTAGAAGCCTGCCAAACAGGTACAATTATCAACGAGACTCAACTAAAATGACAGCACCAGAAAGATAACTATGCACCTTAAAACAATATTAACTTATACAATCATGTACATGTGTGTTTTCCAGTAATTAAATTTATGAGCACAACATTCCCACCTCAACAGAGTCACCTGTGATTTCAAAATCATCAGCTGCATCCACGTTTAAATCACAGTTCAAATCAATCAAGAACCGAGGTATCTCATCAGACAACACTGCAGACTCCGCCACTATACGACCAAAAACCTCAGGAATATCTTCACTCCCGCCACTTTTTCTCCTGGATAAATAATAAATGACAATATAACTTATCACCGTAAGTCTTTAATTACTACAAAAAGTAGATAAATTTCCTTATATAAAGTTTCAACGACCAAAATGAATGACGTACGAGCAGACACTGCAGTTGCAAATCCCCCTACACTTTGGGCAGTGCCATTCTCCCAACGCCACCATCTCATCCGCATTTTCACGATATCTATTCACATGTAAGCTATTAGCCCAACAAGTATTCTTTAATATTATCCGAAAGAAAACAAGCAATCATTGAGTCGAGCGCGCATACCTATTCATGAGACATCTGCAACAGTAATGTAAAGGGCAAGGCTTTTTACTCGTATTCCTACATATTGCCATGAAATTCTCGGTCCTCTGACGACACTGCAAAAAAATTACCACATTCAATAGCATCATAAACCCTATACCAATACATCCTCAAGCAACTCCTACCACACCTCAAATCTACCTGGTGACAATATTTGCCAGATTTCACCAGCTCGACAGAACACACACGTGTCTCATCTTGCGCTTCAGTACCGGAATCAATTTTAAAATCAGCCGGCGCCGGCGCCATGCTGAAACGAGTCAATCAATATCCGCAGAAGCCAATCCACCAGATTTCCAGATCTAGGGTTTAAATTTTACTGTAACTCAGAACGACGAATCGCGTAAGTGATTTGACGATGTCGAATTTGAGGCGGTTGAGATGCGCGACGGAGGTGGTGGTTGGTGGAGGAAACGAGATAGGTGGGAAGAAAACGAAGGAAGAAATCGAAAAGGTCGGCGAAGAGTCGAGAGGAGGTGTAGAGGAGTGGGGCCCATTAATGCCACGTATACACAAGTTGAAATCAACGACGAGGAAGTGTGTGAACTCAGCAACACAATAAAGCGTTGGGAGTCGTGCCTTCTCTTTTTTTCTCACGACTCTACTCAACGGCCCCGTTTAATATTTATCCAAACATGCGTTGACTGACTTTGACCTTAATATTAATGTACAAACAAAAAACATGACTGACTTTGACCTTAATATCCTGATGTCTGACATCTTTAAATAGTAATAAACCAAGAAACTTGAAATTTAAAACATAGCTTGAAACCTGCGATCAGATTCTAATAGACTTGAAACTCGCAGGCTGTTCTGAAAGCACATAACTCGCAGAGTTTGTCTAAATTTCTGCATTAGCTGTTTAAACCTGCGAAACTCTACAGCAGAAAAAGAAACGAACATGTTGCAAGTTTTCCCAACCATGTTATGCTTCATAAGATCGAAAAATCAATCTTTATTTGATGTTGAAACATCTGAAGCCTAACATCAAGGAGATTGTAAGTTATAAGTACCTGAAACTCTGAAAGTGGACTTGGTTTTTGCAAATATGAACTAGGTTAATTTAGCATTTCAGAAAAACAAAAAAAGTTCTTCCAAGAGTCATTACGGAAAATTTAGTACCGGAAAATACTTATGAAGATTCCCAGTGCCTATACTTTAATCTTAAGAACCTTCAATGCTTGCTAGATATCTTTCCTCATCCAGTCAACTGAATTAACAGTCTTGTAATCGGTTACGGTTACCCCATCTTTAAGAGTCAGGCTGTCATTTTGTAACATATGTCCATTGCCTTCACAGAAATTGAAGACTTGGCCATTGATCAGATATAACTGAAATTAAATGATGAGTTGTCAGCCAGAAACAAGATTTGTTTCTAAAGGAGAAATATAGAGTCAAGTAAATTGGATGCTATGAAAAAATATTAGCGCTTTGAACAATACCTAGGATTGATTCGGAGAACTGTATCATCAGAAGTCAAAAATCAGAGATTCAGACATCTTCTTAACCTGCCCAAGCACCCTGGCGCTACAGATTCAGTCGAGAGCTGTATCTCATCCTTAAAGTCAGCCTTTTCGCTTAATTCTTCGAATGCGTCAACAAGATTCTGAAGCCTTGCGACGAATTCAATCAATAATGAAGCGAAAGTGGCTAAAGATAAGACACTTGCGCTTTCGTAAGTCTTTGAGTCTTCAAGAATAACTGTATTTGTATCAAATGATAAGCGAGCAGGCCAGGATATCTGCTTCTCGAAAGTTTTTTCCGAGTTTGGACGAGCTTGAGCTTGAGCAGGAGGGGGATTCATCATGGAATTATGCGTATTCCACATTCTTGGCAGAGTTGTTGATCTTAAATCTATAATGGCTTCACTACGGGACTTGTGTTCCAAAACTTTTCGCTCATCAGCTTGGTGTAATATTTCTGGATGCTCTCCTTCGACTTTATGCCGGCTGCCTATTTCCCAGCTCTCGGAATCGACAAGGAGATATGACTTCCTGTCAATCTTGCTTTGCAACTCTTCTGCAGCCTCATGCACTTCGAAAAGTATATCTCCAGTCCCTAGTTTTTCCATTTTCTTAACCTTTTCCCCAAGCTCATGTAGCACTTTCGCACCTTCGACACCCACCCTCCGCAGCTCGTTGCAGAACACTTGTCTCCGCTCTGGTGGTGCCTAAGGATGTATAAAAACATTAAATAATTACACCTCCATTTACCGCATATATATGCAGCTTTCTCAGATGTCTACGTGCAGATGTTTTGCATGCATCTTTTTGACTACCTGTATTTCAGACAGTATGCATCCGTGCAAAGCCATCACCATGAATGCGCAATGCCTCAGTGCCCCACTGACTTTGAGATAATTCTTCCAAGGGTATCGGAGAGATTTGTAAGGGCCATGCGGCGGCTCCCAGATAGCAAAACTTACCTGCAGATCAATGCAGAGACGGCTATCAAGGTCCAAAACTAAAATTCTATAGTTCAGTAACCAGAAGAAAATATAATTTCCAAAAGTACAGACCAGGGACTCTTCTTGACTAGTAGATTCTACAGCTGCTCTGTAGCCCGAGTAAAGTTGATCTTCCGATGAAGCTTGGTATGTGAGAATTTTTGATGGGATCCTTTCATATTCAAGGCAATTAAGGTAGCCATTTACGACACCTGTTGACAATCAATAAGTTTAGGAAATGATACAAAGAAGTTTAAGAGAACAAGAGACGAGACTACTTTAAGGGAACTCGTCAGTAAATAAACCTTCAAGAGACGTCGCCACACCCTTCAGATTTTTTGCCACCAAGTTGTGAAGATCCTCACCTGCCCATATGGGATAGATGCCAATGTTTATCACCAAACAAACACCAGCTCCCAATGCAATTAGCAGAAACCGTGTTACAGCGGTATTTAGGAATTCCCCAGTTCGATATCCGGATACCATTATAAAACAATATGTCAGTAAAAACACTCTGAACCCGTATTCGTATGGCTTCATTGTCGGGTATAGTTTTGCATAGGTTGCAATAAAACCTGAATGAGAAAAATGAAAACATGATGAGCTTTTTTGTATGGTAAAGTATAGTCTAAAATAAATAGTTAACAGTAATCAAATAAAAATCGCACCCATGATAAATATGCTGAGAACTACAACGACCTCCTCATAATTTCCAGCCATTTCAGACACCTCAGCCATGCCAAGCGCTAGCCCTCCAGCTGATAATGTCCCTAGCCCCCGGTTAAAACCTTTGCTCAAAGTGGCTCCTGCAAAACCATATTGTCGATAAATAGGCCATAAAAGTAATAAAATGTGCCATTTAACTCAATTAAATAATGCAACCGCATACCCCACACATAAGATTTGATATTTCCACTCTCCAATCCCAATAACACAACACTTAATAACCCTCATGATTAATCAAGTCTGTGAACATGTTCAAGAGTATCAATTCAGATACGCAAACTCATAAGTACTGTACTTTTCAGCAGACATTTCCTGTGCCCAAATCATTCTCTAACACATCCAACAACAGACACTTCAAACATCCTACAAATAACTGAAAACCATCAATCCAAATTCACATCTCTAACACCAACTCCGCATATTTATTCTGACTCCAAATCACAAGACTTCCAATTTATTACATCTAATGTGAACAATACCTAAAATCCAACTACACATAAATCTCGCATTCAAGACACACATTTACTGAACAAAACAAAATGTGAAAACATTAATAAAACTTACCTATGCTGAACTCAAAGACGACCACAACAGTAAGAATAGCCCAAACGGAATACCGGCTGAGATCCTTAAACGGCTCTTTGAGGAAAATGAGCAGTGAAATGAGCATCAAAGCCAGACCCATTTTAGCAGAAAACACAATCTTTCTCGGGTCGGATTTACCCATTTCCCAAGCCTTAATCGACACCTCTTTAACGCCATTCCACCGCTCCAAAACCTTATCTTTAAGTCCACCATTCCAACATCCCTTGTCAGTGACATCAATTTCCTCAAAATTGTTGGAAACCCACTTCTCCTTTTCCCGTTTTTCTAGAAGATTGTAGCGGAAGGAAGTCATTCTAGTGGCCATCGGAGGTGGAAACTGGATGAATTGATGAAGAATTTAGAGGCTTAGAGTCAATTGCGAACTGGGGTTGAGGAGATATGGTCGGTTGATGGACAAAGATGGGAACTTGGTGGAATTTTGCGAAAGCGAATTGCGTGAAGATTTGTTAGACGAGTTTGTTGGTCGTGAAAATCAGTGAAGTGACGGCTTGGTTCCGACTTTTGTGACAACGTAGCCCATAAGACGTTGTGCGTCTATGAACGGTGTCGTATTTACATTGGAAAGTAACAAGGTTGGTGCTACTCTAGAACAAACGAACAAGGCTTCAATTATTAAAGTGTTTGAGGAAAATGAGATGAAGTTTCGCATGTCGATCAATGCATTCGGCTTTGACGTCGTATATAGAAAATTATGATGTCATATAAAGACTGCTACTTAATTACATTGTCTGGCTTCCAGCACGAACTCAGTATTCAGAGATATGTTACATATGAAAACTAATACCAGTAGATTGACTTGAAATCCACACACTGAATTATAGCTTCAGTCTAAGACTCGAATTATAAATTGTCGAAATTTATAGTTTCGATGTACCATTGTGACTCAGAAATCGTCAAGTCAAATAGGACTAGCTCAATCCAAATCAGCAGCGGATTGGCAATTAATCAAGTATGAAAATGCAACTTGAACAAAACAAATAGAGGAAGCTAAACTTTACATGCACATAGGATTTCTATATCAAAGATTCAAAAGTGATTACATCAAGTAGTAAACCATCATCCGAAGCTTAAATAAGAGCTATACTGAATTTTTTGTTCCAACCGTCTTTCAGTGATGAGGATACTGGGTTGCGAAAGGATAGGCTACTCCAAACTTGGTGCTTCTTCAGTAGGGTTGGACTCAAACACATCTTCTGAACCTGAAATTTCTGGTTCCTGAAGAAGCTCGCGTGACTGAATAGATTCCTGGTATGCTGGAGTTGCTTTGAAGTCTGTTGCACCATCGTTGTATGTGGCCACTGCAATTCCACATGCCACTAACTGTACAAACAAATTAAAGTTAGTTACTTATCAAGAGTTGAGTGAATCATAATTCACCTAAGTCAACACATCAATTTCATAACAAAGAAAAAATTACAGGTCACTTGTCACTGGACACGCAATCTATTCTGATCCTGGGGATCTAAAGGTTTCTAAGAGAATAATAAAACAGATTTGTTACACATGAAACAAAACGGTGGTTTGAATTTGATAAAGGTTAGATCTTCAATGGCTTAAAGCAACCAAAATAAAGCAAGAAAACACTGTATAATATGGTATAGGCGCACAATAATGGAATACAACACAACATATCTACCATATAAACAGAAAGAGCCTCCAGCTACAGAATCTTAACCAAATGCATAACTCTCACATTGACCAATCCACTTGCTACAATAAAGTTGCATCAACAAGGATTACATAAATGCAAGTCATTTACAACCAAAAACACTTTCCATTAATAGTGTCAGTACTTATTAGTTATAAGACATCTAGGGAATTAAGTACCTCCTTAATCTCAACACCTCTGAATTCCTACTTTCAAAACTCCAACACTAAAATATTATCTATTTACGCCCTCCATCATCTAAATTTGCTTCAATAAACCGGTTACGACGTCCTCGAAACATATTCCTAATAGCAAACACCTAAACCTCATATCAATTATTGCAACAAATTACAAATCCTAAAACTCTGATAAAGTTTGACTTTGCATCAACAAGGATTACAGTATACTAGTGACTCAGCTGCAAAATTATAACTTAATATCTCAAGATTACAATGCAGTACATAAACACATTTTTCGCCCTGTCATTTGTAATCACTGCACGGGTCACTAATTATAAGACACTGAGTAGTCTTCTACTCCTAGTTGATTTCAAAGCAAAACAAATATCTTAATATCTCAAGATTACAATCAGTGTGCATCAACAAATTAATTTACAGAATTCTAAAATTCAAATACTCATAATCAAACCATAATCGAATCAAACATCAAGAATCATACCGCAAAGAGGACGCCGAAAGCCCACATATACTGAGCAAAGAATCCAAACCCATCCCACTGCTCTCCCTCCCAAAAACTAGGCTCCTCACCAGGCAACACAGGCATCGGCTTGCCATCAAACGACACCTCATCCTTAACATCCACAGTCGCAAACTCCTCGCCCATCATCCTTTCCCTCTCATCCTCTTCAACCTCCTCCTTAATCGACAACCCTCCCTTCCTATTCCGACTATCAAACCTCCCCGACCTCGACGACAGCTTCTTCGCTCTTACCACGTGACTCGGTGAAACAACACGGCTGCTCGACGACGGCGTGGATGATACAGAAACGCTAGTTCGGCGGTGGAAAATTGCGGCGGCGGCAGGGCTGCCGGAGAAGGTGAACGACATTGGGATTCGTGCGGATCGGATGAGGTTTGAGTTTTTTTGTGTGGATGAGATTTTGGTAAGAGGAGAGCGCGAAGTGTGAGTAGCGTGGAGTGTTAATGGAGCGTTTGGTTATAAGTAAAGATGAGTTCGATTCCGGAATAGGGTTTTAATTATTCCGGACTGGGATCGATTTGAAATTTGTTAATACCGAGAAATGGTGTGAAATTAAATATTAACGCATGAAATATAACATTAATAATTAATTAAATGAATGAATCATATGCTAAAAATAACTAATTTTCCTGAATAAAATGGTGAAAATACCGATGTTTGAATTGAACGGATCAACTGGCAAACAGTAATTTGTTAGATTAAATAAACACAAAAATCGTAAATCCAAATTTCGAAACGGAAATTAAAGACACGTAAAGGGCAAAATCGTCAGATTAAGTGAAAAAATCACTGAGCATGGGTTACGGAACAAACGTTAAAATACAAAGCACGAGGATTTTAAAAGTTAAAACAGTACAAAAGAAACAGAGCAGATGAAATCTATAAAACAAAAAAATAAATAGAAATGGTGGTGCTTGTGGGGCCAAGTAAATGACCATAGCGCAGACTGCAGAGCGAGGGCAGTCACTCACGCTCTTATTGTTAAAATCAAAATCAGTTAGAGGGGAGCTGAAGCGTAGCGGAGCGAACGAGGAGGTGTGATGATGATGATACTTTGTTTTGTTTCTGGGAGTGAATATTGTCAAGTTTATTGCTTAACTTTTGATGTGATATGATGATCTGTTTCCTAATATGTGGATTGTTTGTAATTTGGTTCTGATCTTTTGAGCTTTTTTGGTATGAAATATTTGGGATTTTTGGTATTTCTTTGCCCGTGTCTTGTGGGATATTGTTTGCCTTTTGTTCTTTTTTTGATACTCAGACTCGGTCCATGGGTGGATGATGATCCGGTGAGGCTTTGTTCAAAGATTGAATCTTTCACTTTCATGTTAGGGTTTTGGTAAAGGGTTTGGTTTTAATGGGGTTTTTTGTATCAGGGTTTTGACGGGGTTTGGGGGTTATGTTGTAGGATTTTGTGTTGATCTGTTATGATTTGGTGATGAAAGAAAACGGTTTTTGGGGTTTAAGAGTTTGTGTTTATTATGGATCAGAAAGTTTTGAGCTTTGATCATGTTTGGTGACGTTATTTGCATTTGGATCTGTGTTTATGTTTTGCTGTAAGATTTGTGGGTCTAACAGTCTAACAGGCTTTGAAATTTTGATTTGGATTGGATCTGAAAGGCTTGAGCTTTGATCATGTTTGTGACAATGTCTTGATTTATGTGTTACTATAAGATTTTTTCTTGTCTAACAGGCTGTGCTTTCCGACTTGATTTTCAGGGACTGGACTGAATAGGGATTAATTCTGCAGGATAAGACACCGGGAGACTTTGGTATTGATCAGAATTTGTTTAAAGTTTGTTGAGTACAGAAAGTTGTTGTTTTGGACTAGGATTCCTGTTTGTAGTTGGATTTTTGTTTTGGGTAAGAATATGACATTTCCAAGAGTTCAGAAAGTGCGTGTCATTTGTAGTGATCCATATGCAACGGAGTCTGATTCATCTAGTGAGGAAGACAAAGAGGTGAATAATTGTTCAGGGAGGCGGGTGATGGTGGGAAAGAAGTATGTTCATGAAATTTGGGTCGGAAATGGTGGGATGGAGGAGTCTAATCTGAAAAATGATAAGAAAGAGTCCAATGAAATTTCCCAATTGACGAGTGATTCAACAAAGGTGAGAACTTGTAACAAATATAGGGGAGTGCGGAAGAGGAAATGGGGGAAATTTGCTGCGGAAATCCGTGATCCCTTTAGAAAAACACGTATCTGGCTGGGAACATTCGATACTGCTGAAGAAGCTGCAGCAGCTTATATAAGAAAAGATATGGAGTTCAAGAAGCTGCGCAAGGAAAAGAGGAACTTATTATCAGTCAATACATCCTCAACTCTTCTACCTTCAAATGATACAGGAGGATTGTCCTCCTTATCATCCCCGTCATCTGTGCTGGATGCCAGACAGGAATGTGCAACTGCTGTGAAGCAAATTAAATTTCAGAGCAGTTTCATGACAGAAGAAAAGGAGCTCATTTCAAGTTTCCTTGAGGAACATGAATTCTCATCTGAGCTGAGCTTAGTTTTTGACGACTCAAAGCTATTCGAATGTGAGTCAAATCTTTATCTCAGCAACTTAAACGCTCAACTCGTTGGTGCTGACACTTTGTCGAACTGGACTAGCAATGAGGATATGGAAATTATTGCTGATATGGAATTCAAATGGGTCAATGAGGAATTTTCCTGGATTGACGAAACCCTCAACATAGAACCAAGCCATTAACAAGAAAGGCACAACTTTCTGATCACACAAGCTTCACGTGAACTTGTTTCACTTCTCCTCTCTTGATGAACTGCCTGCACATTGATAAACTTGGTGATGGTAGAAGTGATGAAATATTTTTAGTTATGATGTTGATCGAGTTTTACTCGAGTAATGGAGCTATGAATCAGTGAATGTGTGGAGATAATTTCTTCAGGTTTGCGAATCTTTTGTTTCATTTTGTGTTTGTTGATTTATGTAGCATTTTTCTGTGGTGAATGATAAATCGAAACCTAATAAATGAATGTGTTTAGTTTTGGAAATGTTATTGATTTTTAATCAAATTTCAAAGGCCATTAAAATATGAATGACCAGTTAAATTAAGATACTTTTATAGGGAAAATGCTACTCCCTCCGTCCCATAATTTATGTCCCATTTGGTTCTTTGCACGGTTTTTAAGGAATGAAAGAAAAAATAATTAAAAAAGATAGCTGTGTGGTAAGGAAAGAGAAAAAAAGTGATTTGATAGATAATAAGTGGTGAAAAAGGAAGAGAGAGGAGAAATATGTGGTGGAAAACTAAAGAAGACATGTTCATTTATGGTAAGTTTTAGAAATGGGAAGATGATTTTGGGACACCCAAAAAGGAAATGGGACATTAATAATGGGACGGAGTGAGTATATAAATCCAACATCTAATCACTTTCAGAATGACTGTTCTACCCCTGATTGAGAAATATATATGACATGTTTTTTTACAACATGTGAGATTCTTGGAGAGCAAGTTAAAACAAACACTGTTCACAGCCGCCTTGTAGTGGAGTGACATTTTATTCCATATGCAAACAAATGTTGACTTGATGAAAAACAAAGGTTATTATTGAGGTCCAATATTGTAGTGTCAGAAGTCCCTCTCATTCTAAACTTTCTTGATTAAACAAGATTTACTAAAAGGTTATTTGAAACTATTAGCCTGCTCTAATAGGATTATAACTCAAAATCAATAATGCATGAAAAAAGACTTCATAAATGTTTATTTTTTTTGATTAAAGGGCCCAAAGGCCAAAGGTACATTTCGAGGACTTGAAAGGCTAACTAAAAGTTAGTCTAACTCAGTCTAGTCTATATAGCTAAGAAATTGAAAAATAATGACTAAACCGAGTACTTTGCCTCGGTACCCATAAAGAATATGAAATGAACTAGAAAATAAAAGTACGTCCGTAAAGACTGTCGTCCGAGAATTCAATGATAATAAAAGATACTGTCGTTGAACTTTGAAGGAGATATTCTCGAAGAGAAAACCAAGCACGGACTAATTGGAACATGCTGAGGCGTACGCGTACGGGAAAGAACACAGATTAGAAACTGATCATGTGCACGTGTCAGCAAGTTGAAGTCCACATATCAGCAAAGTGGACAGCATAACGTGGCAGCAAGTTGAGCATCATGATTCATGAAGTTGCACAGAAAGCCACCACGTGGCAGAAGCGAGGCTCACCACGCGCCAGCAACGTAAACCACACAACGAAGATGCTGGAAGCCACGTGGCGAAGCAGGACGCGGACGCTACTCACACCGACCGAGCAACGTCAAACAGAGACGGCTGCGCCGCCAAAAGACAGCTGAGAACCACCACGCCGAACGCGGAGACGTGGCAGGGCCAGCAAGCAGAAGACCGGCAGAAGCAGACAGCAGTTAAGCGCTGACACACCACCGACGGACAGAACGGAGTCAGCCGACGTCGCTAACCACAGCATCAATTAGCCAACGTCGCCGACACAGAGCTGATTAGCTGAGAAGAGAGAACCATCGCAGCCATCAGAAAGAAAGACGAGTAGCAGCCAACAGCATGCGCGACGCCACCAGCCAGCCAACCAGACGGAAGATCAGCCAACCACAACGCCAACCAAGCTGCGACGATCCCGCCACTCTAAAGCATCACCGTCGCCTAAAAACACAAAAGGCGCCACCAAAGGACTGCCTGACAACGGAGACCAAAAGAAACAGCCGCAGCAGCCGACGGAACACTGTACAAACGCCGGACAACCAACAGCAGAAACGAGAAGGGCTGGCACAGACCACCCTTACAAGGAAAGACAGGACGACCCAAAAAGCTGAAAAACGAACAGCAACAGACGACCACCCCAGCTGAAGGACGACGGCGGTGAAGAATTGAATAAGTGAACCAGCCGCCACCAGCACCGGAGGGAAAGCGACGGACAAACCCACGGACCCCTCACATCACCCTCGAACAAAAGCCACCGTACTGCCTGACCACCAGATACAACCGTTCTGCAAGGCGCCGAAACGGAGAAGACGGTGGTGGCAGCAGGGACAGTCGGTCGTAGGATATCTAGAGAGAGGTCGGAGCTTTTTCCATAAATGTTTATTGGGACCAACAAGAAGTGATATATTTGATGAATCATCATTTGTATGTTACTATCAAATCAAAGACCCATTTTAGTCTAAAATCACAGTCAATTTAATCAGCTCTAAAAAATCGATTTTATTAAAAATTAGTACCATATAAACTCTCCAAAAATACCCTTAACTACAAAATATATCTTTTATTTTGCATTTTGATTACAAATAATCATTTCCTTAAAAGGATATTTTAATTTATGTAACTAATGCGAAATTAAAGTTTCAGAATCAGATTCGAAATTCCTTTTTAATAATATAACTTCCTAAATGTTATTTTAAATAAAAGCATTCTTTCAAATGGACAATTAATATAACCACCAGTCAAATAAATTCCATTAAAAATTAACCATCCTTGCATCTTGGTTTGAAAATGGGATCCAAAAGAAACCGAACCGAACCGACCAAACCAACTGAACCAATAAAATTGATTGGGTTTCCCTGATGAAATTTCTTTTGATTAAGTTTCGTTTTCTTCGGTAGTCGAATGAAGGGCTTCTAGTTTAAAAGTTTACAAAACTCCCCCCAAAATGTCGACACGTAACCAGTGTCCGCGAAACCGTCATCGTCTCGCTCTCCCCGTTTCGATCTCCAGCTTTGGACTCTCTGGTACGAAATTAGGGTTTCGAGTTACTCTGTATATTCTGCGCCGCAACTTTAACTCAGTCTTTTTATTGATATTCGTAATTCATATCAGTGTAATTCTCTGTTGGAATCGGCTTGTGACACCGATGTGTCTGCGATCGTTTTCAGTGATTCTAGGAATTTCTACTGATTCTTGAACTATTTTTTAGCTATTTTCATTTGTGTGGTTGGATTGGAATTTCTATGAGTTTGATTATCTGGAAATTGTTTATAGGTTGTGGGAAGATGGAGATAATGGATTTGGAATTTGATATGCTGAGGCGCATTTTAGGATTTGTGGCTCAATCTGGTGGAGAGAATCTTGCAAGGGCAATGTCAGTGTAAGAAATGGGTTGACTTTGGCGTGAGATTTGGATACTTTGAAGTTAGTATAGGAGTGTTCCGATGCAGCTCAGCACCTTTTGTGTCTAGACCTGGTGATAAATATATGCTCTGGGGCTGTGCCCTTTGGTAGCGTTTACCCTAATAATATGCTTGTTTGGTTTAAAATATGTTCATGCTGCTTGGTGAGTTTGAAGGTACATTTAGCAATGGGTAATGAAAAGTGAACCAGTGTGTCATTTATCTGTGTTTCTGTACACAGATGCAAAGTGTTTCGAGAGCTTGGAAATGATCGAGAAATCTTAAAGAGTGCAGTATTTAGAAATGCGACCATATTAGGCAACCTTCATCTGTTCCAGCAGTTTAATGGTGTTTTAAGAAAGGCTGCACAATCGGGAAGCATGACTGCTCAATTTCTGTTGGCAAAGGTAACTCTATGGATATTTTGTTTAGGTTACTTGTGTTTTACTTTTCTTTATATTTAGCGATTCTATATACAATTCTCTCATTTGTCTTGATCAGATTATATTGATGAGTTCTACTCAGTTGTTGGTAGCTCCTGAAATTGAAGACGATTTCTTTGGTGAAGATCAGTCGTCTTCCGATTTAAGTGCTGCCAGTGATGACGAGATGTATGTTGCCTTCACCACTGAAACGGAAGATGAGGACGAAGTAGAAGACGAAGATGAAAAAGAAAATCCAGCCTCCGTGTTTCTTTCGGATTTTGAGTCAGCAAACAGTGCAACTCCAAGCCAAAGTCTGCATCACTACCATTTCGTCAGAATGTTCTGGGCCAAATGCAGTCCTCATGACCTCTCTGAAATGAGCATAGCTCTGCATTGCTACTACATGTATTTTGCGGACAGCGTCAGCTTTGTTAATAGCCTGTTCTCCAAGTTCATCAGCACTGCTGAAAAGCTAAGCAATTTTCTCAAAGGCATGGATGAGCTACAAAAATACCGACACGGAGTTTCAGAACCAAATAATCAGGATTTAGTCGAGAACATCCAAGAACTTGGCAATCAGGACGGTCAACAATATGATATCGGCCATGACTTTGTAAGAAAATGCAGGATATTCGGAAAATCCCTGCTAAAGCTGAAAAATGAAAAACCAGATGACAAAGAATTTGCTTCAATTATTGATGGACAGTTTGAAGAGTACAAAGTTTACGCAGAAACTCTTACTTCTAAATTTGAAGAACTTCGTGCCCACATGCTACCTGTCATCGACAAAACATTCTGTGATTCAATGGACATTGATCCATGTCAACCAACAAACTAGCAAAGGTTTCCATCTCGAGACTGAACATGTCAAAGTATAACCACCCTTCAAGTAGCCAGCTTTATTCGATATATTACAAGAAGTGCATGTTACTTGATAAAGACAATAGCACTTCAGATGGAGTTCACACAAAAAGTGATATTGGAGGTGTGCTTACAGTTGGTATTACTATTAATCACATATAGTTCTCATTTTAAACAAAGATTAATTTCGTACTTAATTATCTAAAGCGTAAATAAAGCAGGCATTCCCAAATTCCACGAAACCCTAAACTAAGCTCCACCTTGTCGCTTCCTCGTCTCCACTTCTCAGCATTTTCTCATCACCAGACTGACACCAATTATTCTAACCCTAATCCTAACCATTTATTGCGTATTTACTGAGCTGTAATAATGCGACTCAAAAATAGTCGGTGTGGAGATGAACACCTCCATCTCCTCTCTTTCATCCGATTTTGACTTGTTTGAGCTCCGGATGTTCTCCGTCTTTCTTTGCTGTTGATTGTACGGCTTCATCGCGCTTTTTAGTTGTGATGGAGACGAGGAATGGAGGTGAGGATGATGATTCGGGGTCTGGATGGCTGGAAGTCAAGAAGGTAATGTTTTGCTTGGCAATTATATCTCCATTTTCATCTGTATTTTGTTTAAATTTGTTTAAATAACGGTAGAAATGAGGCGGCTTGTTACTGGAATGTGGATAATATATGCAATTGTGAGTTTTTGTTAGTTAGATTGGAATTGTGTGATTTGCAAATGTTGAAATATTGAGGAATGATTCCAAAGAAGCTTCATATCCGGCGTTTGAGACTTTGAAGAATATTTCTTCTTTATAGAGAATTCTTAGTGTGATGACTGATGTGTTTTGTTGGCATGGTCTAAACTGTAGAAACATAGAAGTAGCTCTAAGTTGTCGCTACAAGGCTGGGTGAGTGGATCATCTAATAGACAATCTTCTCGACAAAGTGAGTTGCCTCCGCAATCAAAAGGTGGGAATGTTCCGGTGAGACATGGACAAAATGTCCAAAAACCAAAGGTTCCATTGAGTATAAAGAGCGAAGACAGTCTTGCAAATACGTCCTGGGGACAGAATGGTGCGGAAAGCGTAAGTGTAAGTAACGCAGAAGATACTAATTCTCATTTAGCTTCTTCAAAAGAAATTGTACAAGCCATTCCGGATGGTTTTAGTTTTGAGACTCCTCAGAAGGGTAAGTTTGGTGTAGCTCATAAAATAAAATGGGGCGATTTGGATGATGAGTTGATATTGCAACATGGTAAAAAGGTGGAATTAGAAAACAGACTTTGTGTTGATGATCAATTAGAACCGGTTGTGCCATTAACATGTGATATCAATAACCATCTCATTGCTGATGACGATAGTAGTACCTTAGTGGACAGTGGAACACATGCTTCTGCTGAGCTTATTTCACATAACAATTCAGTGGTTGAGTCGGAGGAAATCAAGTTGATGGTAACATCAGATCATGCAGTTTCTTCTCCTCAGCAGGTGCGTTCCTTAAATACTGGGGATGAAATCTCTGGAGAAACAGTTCAAGAGATGAAAGTAACATTCTATATGGAAGCAATTGACCCACTGGGTCCTCCTGAGTTCGATCAAGTCGACAGTGAATTGGATAGGAAACTTGTTGGACCATCCACTGAGGTTATAGAAAACGTTCAGCCATCTGAGTCAAATAACTGCAATGTGTCTTCATCGTCCATGTCATTTGATAATAATGCTAAGAAAGACAGTTCCGATGAATTTAAGATATCTGGTGAGTGTAGTGGTTTAGAGAACTGTAAAGAGCAAGCGGCATCATCCACTGAGAAGACTGATCCTACAGTTGGGTATCAAGTAGAAAAAGATGTGTCTAGATTATCAGCAACAAATGAAACTGGCGAAGGCAGTGCAAGTGAGAGCAAAGAAAGATTTAGAAAGCGTTTATGGTGCTTCCTGTTTGAGAATTTAAACAGAGCAGTGGATGAATTATATCTTTTATGTGAACTGGAATGTGATGTAGAACAGATGAAAGAAGCTATTATTTTTCTCGAAGAGGCCGCATCTGATTTCAAAGACTTGAATGTTAGGGTTCAGGATTTTGAAAGTCCTAAGCGGCCATCTTCTGATGTTGTTGATGGGTTGCCCATAGCCATGATGTCTGATCATAGGCGACCTCATGCTCTTTCATGGGAGGTAAGTTTCCTTCCCATATCAGATGATTCGTTTGGCAAAAATAGTTTACTGACTAACATGTTGATTTAGGAGCGGCAATTAATATTAACACTTAACTCTTATTCTCTTCTTGACGTAGGTTCGTAGAATGACAACATCACTTCACAGAGCAGAAGTCCTTGCATCATCTCTTGAAGCTTTTAAGAAAATTCAGAAAGAACGAAATGCTTCATATTCAACAAATCAGATGACAAATCTAATTCAGAAAGATCATGCTGGACATAGTCCCTTCATCAAGAGAGGTGATGCTGGACCTGACCACTTTGAATCTGAGAAAAATTCAAAAGGGAAAAGGGTAGCATCTAATCCTAGTAAGGGAGTTTTGACTGCAGACAGGAAGCAGATTGATCGAGGAAGGGCTTATAATGTAAATTTTACTCAAAATACACAGTATACTTTGAAGGATTCATCGGCGTCCAATCACGCCACTTCTAAGTCCTTTTCAGTTAGTGGAAAGAGTAGGGGATCAAATGAATCATTTGGGCTTGAGCTTCCAAAAAAAGACAAAGTTCTTGCTGAAAGTATGGCTGAAAAACCTTCTAAGTTACTTGATCAGTCGAAAGCAATTTGTAATTTGTCCGACAAAGAAAGAGAAAGGAGAGACTCTGCTTCATGGAAATCCTTGGATGCATGGAAGGAAAAAAGGAACTGGGGAGACATACTCTCATCTCCATTTCGTGGTTCTTCCCGTGCTATGTATACCCCTGGGATGAGCAGAAAAAGTGCTGAGAGGGTGAGGGTTCTGCATGATAAGCTGATGTCTCCCGACAAAAGAAGAAAGACTGCAATTGATATGAAGAAAGAGGCCGAAGAGAAGCATGCAAGAGCTTTGAGGATCAGGAGTGAAATAGAGACCGAAAGAGTTCAAAAGCTTCAGCGCACATCTGAAAAGTTGAATCGTGTGAATGAGTGGCAAGCAGATCGCAGCACAAAGCTGAGAGAAGTAATGCATGCGCGCCATCAGCGCAGTATATCACGTCACGAGGCTCATTTAGCCCAAGTTGTGAGAAAGGCTGGTGATGAAAGTAGTAAAGTTAATGAGGTTAGATTCATAACATCTTTAAATGAGGAGAATAAGAAGTTTGTTCTTCGCCAGAAGCTTCATGATTCAGAGATAAGGAGAGCAGAAAAACTTCAAGTTATTAAAATCAAACAAAAAGAAGACATGGCTAGGGAGGAAGCTGTTTTGGAGCGCAGGAAAATTTTAGAGGCTGAAAAATTACAACGTCTTGCTGAGATACAGCGAAAAAAAGAAGAGGCTCAACTTAGGAGGGAAGAAGAGCGTAGAGCGTCAAGCGCTGCCCGTGAGGCCAAGGCCATAGAGCAGCAGCGCAAAAAGGTAATCAGGGCGAAGGCGCAACAAGAAGAATCAGAACTTTTGGCTCAAAAGCTTGCCGAAAAGTTGGCTGAAAGCGAACAGCGTCGAAAGATTTATCTTGAGCAAATTAGGGAGCGAGCCTCAATGGATTTCAGAGATCAGTCCTCACCTTTAATGCGTCGCTCGCATAACAAGGATAACCAGGGTCGGTCCACTTCATCATCTAATGTTGAAGATTATCAATCAAATATAGTCTCTGTTGAAAGCAGTTCAACAGCGGTCGATGCAAATGTTACACTGAAAAGTTCAATGAAAAAGAGAATAAAAAAAATACGCCAGCGGCTTATGGCACTGAAACATGAACTCCCTGATCCCCTATTAAACAATGAAAATATTGGTATTGGATATAGGACAACAGTGGGAACAGCCAGGGCCAAAACTGGAAGGTGGCTTCAGGAGCTTCAAAATCTTCGACAAGCAAGAAAAGGTGCTGGAGCCATTGGATTGATAATCACTGAAATAATCAAGGTAACAAATTTTTATTCTGAAATCCTTGATTGTGTAGTTTCTCTTTACAACATATAACAATTAACAACTTTTTCAATGTGACTTTAAGATGTATTTTGTGTATTTATGAGTTCTAATGTGACGGCGTGTGACCTATTTTCATCATAATACTCAACACCAATTTACAATATTGGCCAGTAAAAACTCGGCTTCCCATATCTGTAACTACCCGTGCGTCTCTGAACTGTTTATCTAATAAAAAAATTATAGCATTCATGTTATCTTAGTTGCAGTTGTAATCCTTTTTTATTTATAGGCAGTAATTGTATTTTCTTCTTTCTTGGTGGTACTCAGGAGTGACTGTTGTGTCCTTTTTTCTTTTCTTCCTTTAACTGACTTGCATTAATTGAAGTTTTCCAGATTGTATTATATTTGATTTTTGCCTAGAATACTGTAAAGAGTATGTGAATCAAAGCTCTTGTTAATGGGTAATCTTCAGCTTTCTATCATCTTTTCCACAGTAACTATTATGAAAGGAATTGATCCGGTTATTGTTTGCATGTTTCTTTGTTTTCTTCTATCAGAGAAGATATGGTTGTTGAATCTTAAGTTGATGCACTCGTTGCTGTAATTCCTCAGTATTGTACATTCCACATCCCTCTTTTCTTCTTCCATATCACGCTTATTTAAGAAATTTATTTGGTTGGCTACAATTACCATGCTTACTAACATACCTTTTATGTTTCCTCTTGGAAAATTATGCATCAGTATGTGGATGGGAAAGAGCCTGAGCTGCATGCTTGCCGGCAAGCTGGTTTACTAGATTTCATTGCTTCTGCATTGCCTGCATCACACTCGTCCAAACCTGATGCCTGCTTAGTAACTATATATTTTCTAAGGCTTTTAAAGGTTCTCCTGTCCTTGCCTGCAAACAAGAGTTATTTTCTTGCTCAGAATCTATTGCCGCCAATAATTCCAATGCTGGCTTCAGCGATTGAGAACTATACGAAAATTGCAGCTTCTGTTAATGTTTCTGGTGCTAGTACTACCCTATCGAGCAGAACAAGTGTGGAGAGTTTAGAATCAGTCTCTGAAATTCTTGACGGCTTCTTATTGATTGCAACTCTTATAACTGGCTTCTCAGGGATTAATGAATGCCAACTCAAAATGCAAGATGAATTAATGGAGCTGCTTACAGCATATCAAGTAATTCATCGGCTGCGGGATTTGTTTGCATTGTATGATAGGCCACAGGTGGAAGGGTCACCATTTCCGTCATCAATTATATTAAGCATTAACTTTTTGAAAGTTCTAACATCCAGATCTACGACTATGTCCTCAATTAATTTGGATATTTCCTCATTCCAGTCAGTAGAGGATAACACTGTGGTTCAGCTTGCTGATCATGATGAATCTAGTATTTCTCCATCTAGTCACCTTGCTGGAAATCACAGACCACCCCCATCCCCACCTAAGTGTACACCAGACATGAATGGATCTGATGCCGCAGATGATAGATTTATAGAGGAAACTAAGAAATTATTCGGTAATGATGGGTCAGATTTGGTGAGCAAATATGCTGAGGAAATTACAGCTACAACAGCAGATGCAGAGAAAAGTGTTGATCATTTGAGGGTAACTGAGGCTAGGAAAGACATTAACATCTCTACCTCTACTGCTGCTGGACAAACTAATGATAAGATGTCGGGCTTGAAGCCACCCACAGAATTTCTTCTATCTGCCATTTCTGAAAATGGCCTAGTCAGCCTTCCTTCATTGCTGACTGCTGTTCTATTGCAGGCAAATAATAAACAGTATTCTGAGCAGGTACGATGCTATGCACATTGCATAGTTACCGCCTTAGTAGTTCTTACCCATGTTTCTCTACGCTGATCAACTTTTTGAAATCTTTGTGCAGAACTCATATGTTCTACCATCTAATTTTGAAGAAGTGGCCACTGGAGTGTTGAAGGTGTTTAACAATCTAGCACTTATTGACATTACATTTTTGCAGAAAATGCTCGTAAGTTCAAGTATCTTATTATTTATTACATATATCATCCATGAGTTTGTTCATCATATCTAATCATTGATGCACGCTACTTTTTCAACATTCTCTGATCTCGAGTCAGTATACTATAGTAAAAGGTGAAATTCTCTTTTTAATGTTTCTGCAGTCTAGGCCTGACCTGAAGATGGAATTTTTTCACTTTATGAGTTTCCTTCTTTCGCACTGCACCAGCAAGTGGATAGTTGCAACTGATCAGGTAATGCTAGTAATCACATGTATCAGTGAATCCTTAATTTCGAAACTTTAGAACACTCTTATTGTTCCTCACAGGTGGGACTGCTTCTAATCGAGTCATTGTCCCTCCTTGGCCACTTTTCTTTGTTCCACCCTGGAAACCAAGCTGTTCTTCGGTGGGGAAAAAGTCCTACAATTCTTCACAAGGTCAGTTACCAAATTTAAGTTTGTGTTTGATATAGGTCAACTCTGGTGTTGCATCTTGTCCAACATATCCAGTTTGACTGTTTAGCGGATCCAATCTTCTGGGAGAAAATTTGAACCAAATCCAATAGAAATAGCCTTGTTTAAATTATAATTGATGAAATGATATTTTGTGTGCCAACAGGTCTGCGATCTGCCATTTGTATTCTTCAGCGACCCAAAACTAATGCCTGTTTTAGCTGGGACTCTTATAGCATCATGCTATGGGTGTGAGCAGAACAAAGTTGTTGTTCAGCTAGAACTAAGCGTGGACATGGTCATTTCATTGTTAAGATCTTGCAAGAATGGGTTGCCTGAAGCACAAGGAATTCAGTTTCAACAACTAAACCATTTTCAGATGACTCCCAGAAACTTCAAGTTGACAATTTTCTCAGATTGAGCCGCAGCAGTACAAAGAATTCCAGGCTTTCTCTTGGAAAGAGTAGTCCGTTGGTAAGTAGTTCCAGAATTGGAAAGCTGAGGAATCAAAAGGAAGCAAAGGCATTCAAATGTTCCGAAGACTCTAATCAGAAACAGAAGGTGCCACCTCAGGAAACTTGCAATCCCCCAATGCTACACCGAAGATTCCCAAACAGTTTTCTTGAGAAAGCAGAACTTTTTTTCTCTGTTGACAGTAGCTCAGATTTAAATTTCTAAACTACATAACCTGGCGGGTAAGATGCTGGCATAGTTCTATGTTCTACAAGACATTAAAAGAGGAACATTGATACTCTCTGTTCATATAGAACATCCCTTCAATACAAGTATTATAAATGTTTATAAAAGCTTTCACAGGTTCTTTTTACGTTTCATAAGGTTGTTTTGTTCCATGCACGAACACAAGTCCCGCATGCTGAGACTAAGATCTAGTTTTGGAAGTTATTGAAAAATATTACACATCCATACATGCAGAAAGAAGCCACTCATAAGCTTAAAACAATGACTCCTGTGTTCACATTCTAAATGGCAGCTGGAAGGCGTTTGCTATCAGTACAGCAACAGTGGAAGCCTCTTCTTCAGAGCTTCCGCAAAATACAATCAAACTTCACAATAATATCAAGCTGCAGCTGATGGATCAATTGAGTATCTCTCTTACCAACCAGTCCAAAAACGGATAAGCAAAGTATAGAATCAGAAATGAAGGAAGAGCCACAGCCACAGTGATGAGAATGTACAAGGTTAGGATAGCAGCGCTGGCTGGAACAACATATAACACAAAGAGAAGAAATATGATTACCAATGGGAATTTGGCTGCCAAGCGAGCAAAGAATGCCAGCGTCTTGCAAAGAGATAGGTGAAGGTTTCGTGGATTGAGGTAGTCGATGATGATGTCTTCAAAGTTGTGATGAGTTGCTAATTGCTGTTGTGGATGGTGAGTGTTGGGCAGTCTTCTATGATTCGGACTGGGGTGGCTGTGATCTATAGGTGCTGAAACTCTAGTGTTGACAGACCATGGCTGATGTTCCCCATACCCGGAATTTGATTTTGACCTATCGCCATTTAAACTCTCGACCATCCATAGAAGAAAAAAATTCTTTCGAGGGTACTTGAGATTTCCCTTGTAGACAAGTCGCAGAGAAAGCAAATTGCACCACGGACAGGAGACAAAAAGAGGCACCTGAAGAGGCAAATTAGGGAGTTTCACAACTGCCCATTGTAATCCCAAGACGCAATTCTTGCAGAGGGTGTGTCCACACCATAAAACATACGGCACATTCTCAACAATGTTAAAAGACTCCCAGCATATAGGGCATTCGAGTCCTTCATCTCTGCTAACATTAGACGAGACCTCATCATCCGAGCATTCATTGTGATCTTCATCATCACGCCTTAATTGGTCATTCTTCAGCCCCAATGTTGCCGCTACACTATTCGAAGCAAAATTCCACATTCTGTATGTTTCTAGTAATGGTTGATGACCATCCTCAACTTGACAACTCTGCCAATACTATCAGCAGCGACCTAAAAGAAAAGGACACCACCATATTTATCAGTTACCTGGAGTTACAACATACCATGACAAATATGCGACATCAGGTTGTCTAGAGTCCAGCCGCACACAGCACTCAAGTTGCTAAATTAGCCAAGCCAAGAAGCATCAAAATAAGCTCTAGAATTAAGCATCTTTTCCTCATCTATTCCAAATATAAAAACATATTACTCGACATCCAACATAATCTCATATGGATCGTTAATGTCAGATTCCAGATCTGAAACCATACAGAAAAACCCACAAACAAAACAGAAAAGCTCAGACATTCCCATCTCAAAATGTAAAGTTTCAATCTTGCGAATCGAGAAACCGAAAATCAAATAAACATATAATAAAGAAGACAAGGTAACATCAGGCTCGCCAGGAAAATATCTAAAAAAGCTATGAATCTTAATTCTTACCAAGTTTCTAAAGCTCAGCCAGGAAGCTTGAGGCGCAACTGGGTCTGATGAATCTGATCTGGGTTGATTGGGAAAGGAAAAGAGATTGAAGAATCTGAAAGGTCTTGTTTCAGGTAGGGTCAGTCTGACTCGATGCATCACCAAAATCCAACCACATGCCAACCATTAACTTCTTTTTGTAAATATGATATCTTTGTGGGCCCAAATGGAAAAATACTTTTTTTTTTTGATAAAAGATTACAATTTCTGGACAAAACAAGAACAGAGGACTTAAAGGAGCTTGATGTTGGGTAGTGATATTCTTGGACAGCAATCAAGCTTGAACCAATTCCATTTCCTGTGATATGCAAGTTTGGAAATAAAGTCTGCCAGTTCATTAGCCTCTCTTCGGATAAACCTAATTGTCCAGTTAGTTTTAGATGCAAACATAGAAAGACACTGTTGCGCACAATGGTCATTAGCTTCTGAAATTTGTTGTTTACCATCCATAATATTTACAAGATTACTGCAGTCTGATTCAAAGATAATTCTTTGTAACATCAATTCAGAAGCTAATTGCATTCCAAGTAATAAAGCTTCAGTTTCCAACTGTAAAACAGAGCCACCATTTGGAGAATAATGAGCCTTAATTCCCACAACAAAACCATTTTCATCTCTCGCAATTACTCCACATCCACCATCCAAATTTGAAGTTGCAGTGGCTGCGTCGGTATTAACTTTCACGAAATCAGCAGGTGGAGGTATCCATGAAAAATCATTCTGGCACGTGAAAGACGAGAATAATGAATTAGCATTTGAGTATTCGGAAATGAGGGACATGATTTTAAAATATGCTGAATCAACCGCCAACATTTGAGACCCATGATAGACACTGTTTCGATGAAACCAGATAAACCATATTACCACAATTACTATGGTGAACTGGTTTCCATTCAGATGGAAACAACAATGAAACAACCAATCAGCCACATCAGAGAAACTGTCCAGATTGATATTAATAAGAAAATCAAACTTCAACCAAATAGCAGGAGACCACCAACAATGTAAGAGAATATGAGAGGTGGTTTCAACAGAACAGCCGCAAATGCAGCACTGTGGGTCAATAAGACAGTGTTTCATAAGCAAATTCTTACCACTAGGAATGCCATTATAATAAACTTTCCATGCAAAGATCTTTATTTTCCTAGGGATATTAACCTTCCATAAAATTTTCCAAATGGAAAAATACTTGAGTCACCATGCCAGGGAATGTAGGGTGGAAAATATCAAAATATGGATTATTTATTAATTTGCTGGCTTAATAAATTTGTTTTTTTCTATAAGTTTCTGGAACTTGAATGGTAGTATATCCCTTTTTGTTCAACAAAATCTGCACCAACTTAACTCAGCGCTTATCACTTCACAGTAACCCAGTTCTTATTGATTGGGACTTCTGTTACACAAATGGGATTCCACACATTTGCTATCTTCTTGGGGATGATACCAAAGTTTTTGTCAGTATAAAATAATTCAGCAGAGTATCATGGAGCTGGATCATAGTCAACTACTCCTGAAGGAATTGGGAGAATTTCAGGACATAGGAATCTGAGACCTATCCTTCTTTGATAGTCTACTGTGCAAAAAATCCAGTTTTATGCCAGTATCCATGTAATTAATGAACTCTGTATCGTGTGAAGAAAATTGCCTCCCTCACGTCACCAGAAATCATTACAAGAACAATGCCCTCCAGCGAAATGGTGGAACCGGGTTCTATCTCTTAAGGTGATTTTTCGATCGTAAACCAAAGAAGCAAACTTGAAAAATATATGACAATCTCGACAAACCCTCAAGTTCTTAATGATCCTCAATGTTGAATCAGAAGATTTTAAAAGTCCAAATGCCAGAGCGAGCTTCTCACTATGATAAACAAGAGACCGCTCTTTCTCTTCCTCCTCAACGTCGAAGGAGACCATTTTAGTGTCAACATGATATCCAGCCATTCTTAATCTCCTGCTCATGTCATCCAATAGGTTATAAATATCCGTATTTTCTTTTTCCAATTTCCCCGAAACTACAAACTCAAAGACCACATTGTTCAGCTCAATGGAACTGCATCCGGGAACTTTTTTAATTCCTCTGCTATCCATCAGACCCCAAACTTCTCCAACCTCCGCCCATCTTTCAGTACTAGAAAAAAGGTTGGCTAATAGAACATAATTTTCAGCCTTGTTTGGCTCCATTTGAAGAAGCTTTTTCACTGCAAGTTCTGTCAGTGGAGCGTTTTTGTGAATCCGACAGGCACCAAGAAAAGCCCTCCAAACAGCTGGATCCGGTTTAACATGCATTGTATGAATCAGATTCCTAGCTTCATCCAGTAAACCACCGCGACCTAGTAGATCAACCATGGATGCATAATGCTTAACTGTTGGCTTAAGCCCAAAATCCACTTGCATGTTCTTAAAAATTTTGCGACCATCGTCTACAAGACCTTGGTGGGAACACGCGGATAATACTGCTAAAAAGGTGATACTATCAGGCTTATACCCTTCGGAAACCATACTGCAAAGCGCTCTCAATGCATCCTCACCTTGCCCATTCATCGCATACCCCCAAATCAAAATATTCCATGAGTAAACATTCTTAACAGCCAAATTCCAAAACACTTTTTCCGCTTCATCTACAACACCATTCTTTACATACATATCCATCAATGCAGCACCTACAAACACATTCATTCTCAAACCATTACGAACAATATAATCATGAACCCATTTCCCTTGCTCCAAGGCACCCATATGAGCACAAGCCGACAACACAGACACCATCGTAACTTCCCCAGGCTCAACTCCCTCTTTAATCATCCCTCTAAAAACATCCAATGCCTCCCCAAACATCCTCCTATGCGTCAATCCACTTATCAACGCATTCCACGTAACAGAATTTCTAAGAGTCATTTGACCAAACAGCTTCTCCGCATCAACAACAGAACAACACACTACATAAAAATGAACCAAACCCGTCCCAATAAACACCTCCGACTCAACCCCCAACCCAGTCTTCAACACCAAACAATGCACACACCTTCCCATCACCGGATCACAAAGCTGCACCACAGATTTCAGCACTGCCGGATATGTCAAACTATTCGGCAAGACGCAATTTTTACGCATCTGAGCAAACAAAAACAGCGAATGCGAGTGCTTACCCATCTGTGTATATGACCTTATCGCCATATTACATTCATAAACGTCAATCGAGCTACGAAAGCTCGAAGAGAACAACAATGTTGATAAAAATCCGTTCTTGGAAACGTGATTGTCAACGAGCTTCATCAACAATGGAACGTCGGATGAAGGCGTGACGACGTCGTTGCTAATTGATAAAGTTGAGAATCGACGACAGTGTTGAGCTCGCTTTAGGCTGTTGAGTGCTCTCATCGTTCGATTTCCAGTTCGTTGAGCTCCGGGAGATTCAAGGAGAGCAGAGCTGCCGGTTTACTAATTGAACCGGGAAATCAAATCGGTTCAATTACGTTTTCGAATTTTCCAAGCGGCTCGAGAAGCTTCAGCATTTTGACAAACAGTTGGAGTGCGTGTCGAGAGTCGGATTTGGGGAGAGATGAGCACTCCGTCGCCGACCAAATCTCGAGGCGGAAGCAGCAGCGTCGGAAGCGATGGGTACGAGCGGCCGAGGTTTTTCGATACAAAAGCTAAGCATGCTTGCTGGATGAAAGCTGATGTGGTTGCTGGACGACATCCGGATAGGTGGAGGAAAGATGCGGCTGGGAATGTTGTGTGTAAAAGGTTTTGTAATTGTCAAGGTTGTCTGTGCTTTGAGTATGATCACATTGTTCCTTACTCAAAAGGTGAGATTTTGTTTTCAAAAGTTGAGTTTTTATATCATGTTGAATGGGATTTAGGGTTATTTTGATTGTGTGTATTTCTAGGTGGAGAGTCAGTTGCGGAGAACTGTCAGATCTTGCAAACGAGAGTGAATCGGTACAAGTCTGATAAAACTAAGGTGGATGGAAGTGAGTTGAAAGGCTACTCCTGTGATGTCCAGTTTACTGGTATGCAGTTTTTTGTCTTTAAATGTTGCTAGAGTTAATTGTTTGAAGAATCATAGATTTTGTATGCTATGTAGTTTCTATATGAAATGCGGAGGGGGAATGTTGACCGTTGCTGAATGTTAGGGGATCTGACGATTGTATACACTTGTCTAATAACTAATAAGAATATTAGACGAAACTGCACATTAGCACCAATGAGCATTAAACCGTCATCCAGCACGGCATACTGGACAATGTTACAAATAGAAGACAGATAGCCACAGCCAGTATAAAACAATCCGTACTTGATTTTTTCACCTAATTCATACTATTGAAGTCTAAACAAGGGATAAAATGGTTGAACTACTGAAAACCTAAACTTAAGTGTTGCTGTAATGTATTATAACGTAGGTTTTGAAGATGGGCAATGAAATTTTGTATGAGTGTCTTTATCAGAGACGTGTGCTGTTTTAAACTCATAGGCCAATTTTCCTGTACATGACTTGGGATGGGATGTCCTGAGCCCCGAGTGTATGATTAGGTGCTTGGAATATGATAAGAGCACATAGTGTGATACTATCGTATGCCGAAGAGTAGGATGTTAACAATTTATTCGGTAGCACTCATGATCAACCTTCTCATGTGATTGCATGTCAAGGAAATGGTGGTGTTTTTGATACTTCTATGCTGGATGTTTTTAGTGTTCAATTTGTCTAGTCTTTTGTGTAGTAGGTTGCTTTTGAAGTGACAGTAGGGCTAGTGTGATACTTTTTCAGTATTTTTGGCTTCCTGAGAATGAAAAAATGATAATAAATTGAGTTACAGCCTCCGTTGTAGCCACTTCCGAATAATTATTAGTATTCACAGAACTTGGTTTTAAATCTTGCTCTATCCATTTTGCAGATAAAGAACTTGATGTTATTGAAATGGCAGTTTATGGGGATGTAATTAGACCAGGAAATCAGTGCAGGTGCAAGACAGTGGCAGAAATGCTTGGCAAATTTAAGTCTAAAGATGGATTAGCACCATGCAAGTTACCTTGATCTTCTATAAATCATTAAAACATGGAAACTCGGTAATTATTCTTACTGCTAAGTATTTGGCGATGTATACATTGCATAATGCATACAAGCAAAACACGAGCCCTGTTATCACATTGGTATTCGGTTGTCATGGACGATGCTAGCCCTTTATATACCTATCGTTTATCTTCCTAAATGCTGACCAGTTGTCTGTTTTATGTTTTCTGATGTTATTTTAACCATTGCTTTTATTATTATAAGATATGGGGTATTGTAGATCCATCCAGATCAGGAGTTATTTGCTAATCTTTTTATAGTGTTCAGTAAAGAGTCTGGCATAGGAAAATTCTTCGTTATTTAAGGTGTGGAATGTTGTTTTTTTGCATTCTGTCTCAGTTCAGATTGCCAATGATGTTGATTGATTGAATTATTATAGTCACTTGATTAAATTTGGTCTGCATATCCTGATAGCAATATTAATTGATGCATTGATTCAAATGAAATTCTTGACAGATCTCTTTGTCTTCGAGTTTGCTAGATTCTGTTTATTATTACTTTAATGGTTTGGCCTAACTGTATACACCTTGTGATCTTGAAAACCAAGTCACATAGGTGTTGACATGTAGGAAGAGTGGCAAATCACTAATCTGCAGGATCTGTTTGCCAGATTTTTCTTACATGGTCTAACAAGCGTATGCGAATTCTTCTTCACTCAACTGCCAGCTTATAGGATAGAAACTTTATAGCATTTGTTCCATCAATATTTATGTTTTTTTTCCACTAAAAGTTGTGCTTCACATCCTGATTACTGGGATGGTAATACAAAATGAAAGGGTTGAAGGGCATCCAGATATATTTAAAATATTATTTAAATGTCCTTCAACTTTTGGTGCCCTTAGCACAGCTGTTTCTGTTTTTTTCTGAATGAGTTCACCCTGACAATCAGAGTGGATTGCACTTTCGCTTAACTAATGCCGTTATGTGCTGGAACAGTTAGCTTCTCTATTCCAATTCAAGCAGTTGAATTATAAAGAGGTCCACTTTTACTCACTAAAGTTGTGATGGCCATGAATCAGGGGAGTAACAGGAACGCTACTGAGGCACACACAGATGCCTTTCAAGTAAGTCATTCCAATGATTTAAAATTACAATTTCCAGTAAATAGTTTTGGTTGAATTATTCGAGCATGTATATTACTTTATTTTAGGTGTCCACTACAAATTTAAATATATCTTTAGGATTATTTATATGTTGAAGTTCATGGTTGTTACCTTTAATTATGTCTTTGTAGACCCTGAATTATTTCGGATAGTGACGTTTTACCCTTATTCCTTTTGAATAATATCTTGGACAGCTCTTGCTGTAAAGTGCTGGGAAAATATTTGACATTGTCATGTGAGGATTTTATGATTGTCTTTTATTTGCGAATGCCTGTTTAGGTTATTTGTGAGTCAAAGTCTGCATATGTTAGCTTTCCGTGACTTGGAAATCTTCCAGTACTGTATACATTTATGCTACTATCTTTCAGTAGGTTTTGATATTCCAGAAATCTGCATTATGCATTTCGTTTAGGCAATGTGTCAAAATGAGTGGAAGTCTCTGACATTATTTTTGAAAATTGTCAGCTACTCCCTTTTTTGCGAATAATTTACTTTTTACGACAGGTTACACCAAGTACGTAGCAGTACTCTTTTTTTGCTACATCCCTTTCCTCGGGTCATCTTTGTCTTACCTTTATATTGCTCACTATTTTCAGCTTGAAACTAGAGACTGTATGAATGTTTTTAGGGCTTAGAATAGAAAGCAATCAATGGTGCATTAAAAGCACAGCATTGTCTCTAGTATACGACTTGCATGTTAACAAAATAAGAAGACTGCTGATAGGCTGTCTGCCATACATAATTTGAACCAGATTGTTTGATTTATGAAGTAAACTTGTACTGACCCTGTTGACTTGTGTTTTGGAATAGCTATGACTTGTGTGAGATCTATAAATGACTTCAAATGGAAATGAATGTTTAGATGAGAGGCTTGATTGTGTTCATATGCTTGTATTCACATTGCAAAATGTGGTATGACATGAGGGTCAACAATCACATACCTAATCATGGTACATTGTAGTGAAGAATACAAACATGTGGTGGCATGGTGGGTAGGTGTTTATTGAAGTTAAGATTGTTTTCAAAAGGGTAATTACAGTAATAATGATGATTATAACTTTGTAGATTGCTTTTCTGATGTGCTTTGGTTGCCACTTAACTTAATCCATGCATATTTTTATAAGCACAGAGTGTGAATAGGATGGATGATTGATTATCTCATTCTTTTGGACTCATTTCATCTCAATCATTTGGTTCCTCAAATTTTAATATCTTTAAATAAATAAAAATTGATCAAAAGACATAAATAAAACACAAAGTGACTCTGACAAAATTTGGGTTTTTTTTTTGAAACAAAATTTTGATTTTGATACTGTTTTTTTCTTCTGTTAAGTGTTATGAACCATTTATTTTATTGAATATTATTTTTTTGAAAAGGCAATGTCTCGTCGTATGAGTCAAATGTGAATAAACATTGTCGACAGTGTTCTTCCTTTTCTCCGCTGATTCCGCTCACTTTCAACCCTAATCAAAATATTCAAAATCCTCCATTAAAACCCCTCCTTCCCTCCCCACCAACCTTGGATCATCTCAAATCCTAAATAAAAGTCCAATCTTTACTCAAATGTTATTCATTCTCAATCTCAATGCATGTCATACAGTTAAGATTGTGAATCCCTAGAGCTCATCAGTCCATCCGAGTTAAGAACTTTATGCCATTTGACCATCTGGGTCTGCTTGATTGATTCGATTTGGTGATGGGGTGTGTGAATTCAAAGAAGCAGGCGGTGGCGGTCACGCCGGCTGTGGATAGTTCCAGCAGGTTTTCCAGTCGGAGGAGGAACGTGCTGAAAGATGTGGGTGAGAGGGAAAAGAGAGAGAAGGTTGTGGTTAGTGGTGGTGATTTTAGGATTGGGGTTGGGAGTGAGTTGGAGTTGGGTAGTGAGTCTGGTAGAGGGAGTTGTAGGAGCGAGGCTTTGAGCTTTAGGTTGGGTAATTTGCAGAAGTATGTTGAAGGTGAGCAAGTTGCTGCTGGCTGGCCGGCTTGGCTTAGTGCTGTGGCTGGTGAAGCTATTCATGGCTGGGTTCCTCTTAGGCCTGATGCATTTGAAAAGCTCGAAAAGGTTGTTTGACATTCTAAAATGCTTTAATTTATTCATACTTACTTCTAGTGTTTGACATTCTAAACTGCTTTTGATTTGTCCATTTGCAAGTTATGTGATCTTAGGGTATGTATGTGGTTGTTTTGCTTAAGACCATCGATCTTGACACAATGCACATTTTGGGTGACATTGGAATTGGGGTTGACGTTGTGTGTGTTGGGAATTGTTGGGGATTTGTGTTTTGATATGTGGATGGGATGTGCAGATAGGGCAGGGAACATATAGCAGTGTATTTCGTGCTCGGGATTTAGGGACTGGAAAGATAGTCGCATTAAAGAAGGTGCGATTTGACTATTTTGAGAAGGAGAGTGTTAGATTTATGGCACGGGAATCTTGGTTCTACGAAGACTTGATCATCCGAATGTGATTAAGTTAGAGGGGATCATCACTTCAGCAATGTCTTGTTGCATATACCTTGTTTTTGAGTATATGGAACATGACCTCACTGGACTCATCGATTGTCCTGAAATCAAGTTTACCGAAGCACAGGTTGGTTCTTGTTAAAATTATTTGTGGTTTTAGAAGCAGCTCGATATGTCTTTATATATTGTTCTTTTCAGTGTCTTTCTGTGTTGACCAATGTGTGTAGCAATTTCTTTTTTCTTGTAGGTAAAGTGCTACATGAAGCAGTTATTGTCGGGTTTAGAGCACTGTCATATGCGAGGTGTGATGCACCGTGACATAAAGGGGTCCAATCTCCTTGTGAACAACGAGGGAGTGTTGAAAATAGCTGATTTTGGATTGGCAAGCATGTCCAGTGCTGGATCAAGGAGACCCCGAACTAGCCGTGTTGTGACATTGTGGTATCGTCCTCCAGAGCTTTTGCTTGGTTCGACCGATTATGGACCATCTGTCGATCTTTGGAGCGTGGGATGCGTGTTTGCTGAAATCATTTCCGGAAAACCTATTTTACAAGGACGAACTGAGGTACTAAAAACTTATCCCTGACTGAAACTTGCTTCAAGGTCGGATTTTTCTGAAGTTCTGGTCATCTCACATCATATTTTCGTAACAGGTCGAGCAGTTGCATAAGATCTTCAAGCTCTGCGGTTCTCCGCCAGAAGAGTTCGGAAGAAGTCTAAGCTTCCTAATGCAACTCTTTACAAACCACAGCAGCCATATGATAGTTGTCTTCGGAAGGTGTTTAAGGATCTCCCTTCTATTTCCGTGAACCTTATAGAAACTTTACTACGCGTTGAACCTTACAAGCGCGGCACTGCTTCATCAGCTCTTGTTTCTGAGGTACTAGGCAGTTAATTTTTTCCAACTTTTCCCTTGATAGAAACCAGCAGAACCAGTTTATTATGACTCAAGCAGGTGTTGTATGGTATATTAATATTCTGATCGGCTACTTGCAGTATTTCATGGTGAAACCTTTTCCTTGTGAGCCTTCCAGCTTGCCTCGATACCCCCCGAATAAGGAGATAGATGCAAAAAATCGCGAAGATGTTAAAAGGTGATTGGTCAACTTCATAGATTTTATTTTATTTTTAAATTAATTCAACAACCTATGACACCTTGATTTTATTCATTTTTAGGAAGAAGAATAATAGAAGAAATCACCCATTTGGCACTGGCAGTAATTCAAAACTCCCTAGAAAAACAAATGGAAGCACCAAACCAGCATTACAGGAGGTTCACTCTCAGCTTGTGACGCTTTTGTACAGTCTTTTGTTTTGTTTCACCATCTGTTGTATGAAATGCAATTAAGGTGATTTGCTTATCATTTTCAGGATATTCAAACCCGTATGATGCACAGGAAAACTGAATATAACAACATCCTTACTGAGAGAGATCCCTTGTACAGACGGGAACCACCACAACAGTCAGTTGTACGACAGGATGGCTCACATGCAAATAATACGTCCGAGGGTGATATTCCGTTTTCTGGCCCTTTACAAGTGTCAACCTCAAGTGGTTTTGCATGGGCTAAAACACGAGTAGATGACTCTTCGACTTCACACAGAAGGTCTAGCTCGAGGGGATTGACATCATTTGTAAATTCGTCACTGATGACTTCTGAGAATGAATACGAGTCCAAAATAACGGAAAAAGAGGATTGTGGCGAGAGCCAAATGAATGTTAGAAAATTTGATTCCTCTGTGCTGTCGAGTCGTGTGACTAGACCTCATTGGAAGCAGTTTGGGCGATATGATTCGTTTGATGGGTCAGATGATTATCATTCTCAAGACTTGTCTTTGGCAATATCTCGACATGATGAAATGGAAAAGAAGAATTACATGGTTAGTATTTCTTGTACTTTGAATTTCATAAGCTCCAATACTTTGCTGCTACTTTTGTGAGTTTATGTTCATCCTACTTTTTGCAGAATTATGATGATCAAAGCGAAAAGGTTGAATTTTCAGGACCCTTGTTGTCTCAATCCCATAAAATCGATGAACTTCTCCAAAAGCATGAGCGTCAGATAAGGCAAGCTGTTCGCAAATCATGGTTCCAAAAAGGTATTTCATTTTGCCAACTACTTACAGTTTCCTATCTGTGTTCTCCTCATCACTGAATGCTGTGGCTTTTCATAAGTTTCTAAATTTTTTTAGAGGGCATGCATCTGAATTGTGAATCAACTATATTTTGTGCATTATCTGGTCAGTAAGCTATATTTGTGCATTACAGGTCGTAAAATCAATAACTGATTTGATGGCCCAATGATGAAAAAAGGATGCTAATGGTGAATCCTATTATCCAAGAGAATTTTCTAATCAGGCATTCCTATATATGCCACCTAGTGTTGCTAAGAGAATGAGTTCTAGAATGAACTCATTGTTCGAAATCCAGCAGAAAGACTGACAATGATGAAACTATTGCTGCGGAACTCCTGTCATTATTTAGAAAGTGATGATCCTGTATCCAACAAAATTAACGCCTTGTAGCAGGAATGAAAGGCCAGTGTCGGAATATATTATTCAACTGTTACTTGTATCGACGTGCTGGGCACAAACAAGACATACTTTGTGTACCAAACTCTGTCATATTTTTCCAAACAAGACATTATATATGTCGTTTTGGCTCGCAGTAAATACTTTTTTCGACATCATATCACTAAAATGAATAAAAGAAAACTCACCGGATATAAATTTACATGGGAAAATGCTTAATAATTCATTTATAGTATGTAAAATGTAATATGAATTAAAAAAACAAATTAAGTATTAACAACTCACACGTTGACTCTTCGAAGCTTTGAGCTTTTCTTCGTTCTTCCTCCTCAGGTTGTCCAGACCGTTACACTTTCTCTCTCCTCTCACGTTCCTTCTCTCCCACGCGTCGATTTCGCGCTCCCATTTTTCGACCGCCAACAAACCCTAATTTCCTCATCCGTACGTCGCCATTTTGACCTAATCGTACACACGTACATCCGTCCGGCTAAGTACCGGCGTTCCCATTTTATTATTTTATTTATTAATTGTTGGAATGCGTTAGGTCTGGACAATCTGATCGTATGTGTAGATGCGGAATGCGCGGTTGTTGGATTGATCCGATTTTATGTCGGATTCATTTTTACAATCATTAGTTTGGAGGTGGCACAGCTTTGGATCCGTCTAGGGGCGTAACAGCGCCATTCCTCCATGGCGCTGTTCAGACGGCTCTTCTATAGAAAGCCTCCTGATCATCTTCTGGAGATATCCGAGCGAGTTTATGGTAATGCTTCGATACATTCATTACATTGATATGAATATTGCGAGTATATTGATATGGAGTTTGTGTATTAAATTAAGAATACTGATTGGATTAGTTTTCATTGCGACAGTGTTTGATTGCTGTTTCTCTACGGATATACTAGAAGGAGATGAGTACAAGGCGTATATGGAAGGGATTGTGGTTCAGCTGCAGGAACATTATCCCGAGTCATCGTTTATGGTATTTAATTTTAGGGAAGGGGATAGGGAGAGCGACCTGTTTAACATATTGACACGCTATGATATAACAGTGATGGACTGTCCTCGACAATATGAGAAATGTCTATTGCTTCCATTAGAAATGATTAATCAGTTTCTTCAGTCTTGTGATAATTGGTTGTCTTTGGAAGGGCAGCAGAATGTTTTGTTGATGCATTGTGAAAGAGGAGGATGGCCTGTGCTTGCATTTATGCTTGCTGGGCTTTTGTTGTATAGAAAGCAGTTTACAGGGGAGTTGAAGACGCTTGAGATGATGTACAAACAAGCCTCGAAGGAACTTGTTCAGTTTTTATCGCCTGTAAATCCTCAGCCATCTCAGTTGAGATACCTTCATTATATTTCAAGGAAAACACTTGACGATAACTGGCCTCCGCCTGGCACTCTCGTTGAGATTGATACTATTATTCTTAGGTTTCTTCCAATATTTGAAGCGGGGAAAGGATGTAGACCTGTAGTTCGTGTCTATGGAAAAGATCCATCGGCTCCAGTCATTGAAAGCTCCAAGCTTTTGTTTTCAACTGATAAGAACAAATTGCGCCCACGTCATTATGTTCAGGTAGCGTTGAGACTCTGCTCTGATTCTTTAGGACGATTTCGTTTAATTTAATGAATAAATGAAGTCTTGGTTTGAATATATGCAGGCAGATTGTGATCTTGTTAAAATAGACATTCACTGCTGTGTTAAAGGAGATGTAGTTCTTGAATGTGTCCATTTGGAGGATGATCAAATGCCTGAAGAGATGATGTTTAGAGCTGTATTTCATACATCATTTATACGGTCAAATCTCCTAGTTCTTGGTCGTGATGATATTGATTTGTTGTGGGATGCCAAAGACCAGTTTCCCAAAGAATTCAAAGCTGAAGTAAGTTTTTATTTTTTTCTAAATAAATGTATCTGAATCTACCAGAGCTGAATGCTTGGTACTTATGTGTGTACCAGGTACTTTTCTTGGATGCGGATTCATTTATTCCTGTGCAAACTACAGAAACAATAAGTTACGATGTGGATAGCAACGAAACTGGATCTGCATCACCTGAGGAGTTTTTCGAGGTTGAGGAGATTTTCAGCCACATTGTAGATGCCCAAGACACAAGTGGTGAAGAAGCAAGCTCTGGTAAGGACATTTTAGAAGCTGAGTCAGAGAAAGAAGTTTGGAAAGAAGAGGTTGATCCAGTCACTTTTCAAGATTGTTCATCGGAGGACGTGAATCAAAGACAACATGGAAAGGTGCATCCACTTATTCCCAATGCCGTGAAAGATATTGGTATAGATGTTATGCATGGATTGCAAGATGGAATGATTGATGAAGTAAAAGACATTGTAGTCGATCAGTGGGATGAACAAATTGATCATCCAAGCCATGCCATTCCGGAAACTGATGTGATTAGAAATAATAAGAGTGAGGAAGTTGTCGAGGAGTATGATGAATCAGCAACTACTAGGGAAATACTTGAGGTAGGTTATGGAGACTCGTTAGAGAAGAAGTTAGATATGAAAGTTCAGGAGCAGAAGGCCAATTTAGAACTTTGCACGAGGAAAACTGAGAAAGTATTACCTCCTGCAGTGAAAAAACCACCTACATTTTTCACCAAATCTGTCTTGGATGCTGCTGCTGGGAAACAGAAGACCAAGCAGCAAGAACCTACGATTTCTGTGGTAAAATCTCCAAACAAAGCGAAACCAACTGTGTCCAGATGGATACCGTCAAATAAAGGATCTTACACTAACTCAATGCATGTAGCTTATCCACCAACCAGGACAATAAGTGCACCACCTTCTCTTGCAACTCCAGTTCCGAAGAAAACGAATTTCCTGAGAAAAGGTGACGGTTCTAGAAGGTCTGTCAGTCATACTGATCTTCCTAGTATAAGAGTGACTCATGGGTCACTTGATTCTCCCAAGTCCAAATTCATGCGCACGCCGCCGTCTCCGCTGGATGAACCATCACGTCTGTCATTGAAACCTGGTGCTCTATCACCACTTGTTTCACCTGTATCTGGTTTGAGATTAACAGCTCCAACTAAGCGTTCCAATGCTACCATTGCCAGTACTGAGGGCAGTTCAGCTTCAGACTCTTCAAGCAGCACTTGCCCTCCCTCTCCAACTGTGGAGGCCACCAAGTCTCCGTCCTTAACTCAAGTTTCAGAGACTGCTAATCCACCGCCACCAGCTCCTCCACCGCCTCCACTTCACCATAAAACTCCAGCTCAGAAGTTGTTATACTCCTCGGCGTCGCCTCCAGTCTCACCATCACATTGTGTATCAAATCCAGATATTGATGGCGGACGGGCATCTGGTCCTCCTGAACCTCCTCCAGCACCTCCTTGGAAATCTGGGTATTCTTGCAGTTCTTCCATCAATGACTCAATGGATTTTTCCATCCCTAACCAACATGTGACAGAAAAGGAAGCAAGTGTTTTGCTGCATTCTATGAAATGTGAACCTCCGTCTCCACCACTGCCTTCAGCATTACATAGATATGAAGATCCTCCATGTCAGCCTGATAAAGAGATACCACCAGCTTCAACTAGTACAGCACCGCCACCCCCACCACCTACTCTGCTTTGTAAGGATGAAGCACCTAGTCAGCCTCAGTCTCCTACAAATGAAGCACTTCCGCCCCCAACATCTCAAACAAGTGGAATTCTGTCACCAAAAACAACTCCTAGTCGTGGCGCACCACCCCCTCCACCGCCTCCTCCAATGAGCATTAAACATCTATCACTGTCGGGCCACCTCCCAGTTGATGAAGCTCCAAAACCTCCACCACCCCTTCCACTTTCCATTGGTATAGAATCACCACCTCCACCGCCACCCACATCTCCTCCCATAACTACAATGCTTCCACCCCAGCTGCCACCTCATCCAATAAGTGTTGTGCTACCACCCCCACCACCTCCTTCCACAAGTGTGGTGCCGCCACCTCCACCCCCACCTCTTCCCATGAGCGTAGTGCATTCACCATCACGCCTGCCTCTTTGGACTGCAGTGCCATCTCCTCCCATCAGTGCATTGCTACCATCTGCACACCCACCTACTCCCATAAGTGTAGTGCCGCTACCACCATCTCCACCACCTCTCAAGAGTGTTGTGCTCCCTCCTCTGCACTCATCATCTTACTTGAGTGCAGAGCCAACAGCGCCACCGCCTCCTCCTTTGAATGCAGTGCCACAAGAGCCAACCCCACCGCCTCCCATTAGTTCAGTGCCGCCACCTCCACCACCTCCTATGAGAGCAGAGTTGTCATCCTCATTACCCCACGTCAACAGATTGCCACCACCCCCACCGCTGCCCATTAGTGCAGTCCCAACACCCCTGCCTATAATGATGAGTGGATCAGTGCCACCTCCACCCCTTCCAATGAATGGAGCTCCGCCACCCCCACCACCCTCACCTCTTCCTATGATTGGAGCACCATCCCCGCGTCAATCTCCTCCCATAACTGGAGTGCCACAACCTCCTTCAGCACCAGTTGCATCACCACCTCCTCCAATGCTGGGAGCGCCACCACCACCTCCTCCAATGCCAGGAGGGCCACCACCACCGCCTCCAATGCCAGGAGCGCCACCACCACTGCCTCCTCCAATGCCAGGAGCGCCACCACCACTGCCTCCTCCAATGCCAGGAATGCCACCACCACCGCCTCCTCCAATGCCAGGAGCGCCACCACCTCCACCTCTCATGACTGGAGCACCACCACCTCCTCCAATGCCCGGTGCGCCACCACCTCCTCCAATACCAGGTGCACCACCACCTCCTCCAATGCCAGGAGCGCAACCACCTCCTACAATGCCAGGTGCACCACCACCTCCTCCAATGCCAGGTGCACCACCACCTCCTCCAATGCCAGGTGCGCCACCACCTCCTCTAATGCCAGGAGTGCCACCTCCTCCAACTCTCATGACTGGAGCACCACCAGCTCCTCCAATGCCAGGAAAGCCACCAGCTCCTCCAATGCCAGGTGGGCCACCAGCTCCTCCAATGCCAGGAGCGCCACCAGCTCCTCCAATGCCAGGTGAGCCACCACCTCCTCCAATGCCAAGAGTGCCACCACCTCCACCATTCATGACTGGAGCACCACCACCTCCTCCTATGATCGGAACTCGCCCCCCTCCCCCTCCTCCCATGAGTGGAGGGCCTCCACCTCCACCTCCACCAACAGGGCAGGGTATGCCTCCTCCACCACCTCCGTTGCGTGGAGCAGGACCGCCACCACCTCCTGGCCCTCCAGGTGCTCCTTCAGCACCTCGCCCTCCTGGTGGTGCAGCTCCTCCTCCGCCAATGGGTGCAAAAGGACCTGGACTTGGAGCAAGAGGAGGTGTTCTTTCACGTGCCACAGCAGTTAAGAAGTCCTCATTAAAGCCACTTCACTGGAGCAAAGTAACAAGGGCTCTAAAAGGAAGCTTATGGGAGGAGTTGCAAAGAAATGGAGAGACTCATATGTACTGTAACTCTACAGAGCACTTCATCCTTATTATTCCTTATTTGTTTGATCAGTATTCGGCTAATACTGCTGAGTTACTTTCCTGAATTCTAGGGCACCTGAGTTTGACGTCTCAGAGATAGAGAGGCTTTTTTCTGCGGTAGTGGCAAAACCAGATAAAGGTGGAGATAAACGCAAGTCAGCAGGGTCTAAACCTGAGAAAGTCACACTGGTGCGCATACTTATCAGTTTATCTCACAGCTCAGTCTTTTACATGGTACTTATGCACATTTTTGTTCCAGGTTGATACGAGGAGGGCTTATAATACTGAAATCATGCTCTCAAAAGTAAAGATGCCTCTTCCTGACATTATGGTATCCTATTTTCACAGTTTTATATTTCGAGTACATTTATAATTAAAAAAGCATTACCATGTTATAAAAACACCATATTGGACATTCCGAAATGGTTGTTTGAATATCAACACCTAAAGACAAGTAGTAATTGTTATTCGTCTATATTGTATAGAATGAATTCAAATAGCACATAATCCGCTTCTCCTAGCTACAGTCCACAATATCATAAGGATCAGCAGCTATGCATATTGTTTTAATTAATAACTTAGAAGAATGATTTGTGACTACTTTTCTACAGAGGCAACTCAACAAAATCTCCTGGTTTGTGCTTATGTATATATATATATTTTTATACTCAGACCGCAGTGCTTGCTTTGGACGAATCTGTTTTAGACATTGACCAAGTGGAAAATCTTCTAAAGTTTTGTCCAACCAAGGAAGAAATGGATCTCTTAAAGGTGAACGGAACAGTGAAAAAGTTAACCAATGGTACCTTCGTCTTTCATCAGTTCCTTATTGACTAAACTTGAATCTTGTTCATTTCAGGCATACACTGGTGATAAGGAGAAACTCGGGAAGTGTGAACAGGTTCGATAAGCTTAATTCAACAATTTAACCGTGCATTTTTCTAATAACAGACGCCTCTATTCATATTTTTTATAAACTTCGAAGTAAATTATCTAAACTCAATATATTTTCTGATCTTATTGCAGTACTTCCTAGAGCTGATGAAAGTTCCAAGAGTGGAGTCTAAACTAACAGTATTTGCCTTCAAGATTCAGTTTGGCAGTCAGGTGTGGATAATTTATGTTGATCAAGTATCTAAAATTTAATTTGCTTCTTATACAAGAGGTGTTGCAGATCACAGATTTTAAAAAGAGTCTGAATAATGTAAACTCGGCATGTGAAGAGGTAACAAATTCATCTACTGGGTTCTATGTGTATTCTATGGCCTGTCAATTAATTTTTCTCAAATTGTGGATCAGGTGCTTAAATCACTAAAATTGAAGGAAATTATGAAGAAGGTTCTCTTTTTGGGCAATACATTGAATCAAGGAACGGCGAGGGGTGAGGCCTGATTGATCTTAGCTGAATCCCTGTTTTACTGATTACAAAATTTCATTTAGTTTATGTGCAACATTATGTTTCCTGAATCTAATAGGTGCTGCAGTAGGCTTCAAATTGGATAGTTTGTTAAAACTATATGATACGCGATCTTCAAACAGCAAGATGACACTCATGCATTACTTATGCAAGGTATTGTTGCACTTTCTTCTGCCAGCACATGGATTCTGTTTCACAGGGAACCACCTTTCATACACAAATACATAGATATTATAGCAATGAGTCACTGGGAGCAATTGATCTTTATTTCCTATAAGTTCCTAAAAAGGGATTTCCTAAGGTTTCAAAGTGATTTCAATTCACATCGGATGCTACATTTCTCCACTTTCCCTAATTTGGTTGTTTCCGTGCATCTTTCAGGTGCTTGCCTCAAAATCCCCTACTTTGATAGATTTTTATTATGGCCTTGGTAGTCTAGAAGCAGCATCAAAGGTTTGCCACTTTTATTCTTCCCAAATGTTGATCCTTGTATTAACTCAATATAAAGTCTTGACAATGGATCTCGACATCATGCAGATTCAGCTGAAGTCACTAGCAGAGGAAATGCAGTCCATCAGCAAAGGATTAGAGAAGGTTAAGGCGGAGTTAGCGGCATCTGAAAATGATGGCCCTGTGTCAGATACTTTTAGGAAGGTACATACTGTTAATTTTGTTCATGTTACTATTTTTCAATCTGCACTTGTCAGATTCATTTAAGCTATTTCTTCTATAATTCAGCTAACTGAAATAAAAATAACAAGATAACGGAATGAGTTTTTTTGCATTCTCAACACATATGCGGGCATTGGAATATCGAAACAATATAGTATTACTTTGGCAGAAATTTCAAAATGCACGATTTTTGTCTCTAATATTTTTTGCATTCAGACTTTGAACGAGTTTGTTGGCAGTGCTGCAACAGAGGTAGCATCCGTGACTGAATTATACACTGTGGTGGTAATTGGCTAAACACTTTTATAATTCATGCTACACCTGTATACGGTTGTAATATCCATTCAGTGGGTTACAATTAAATTCGCAGGGTAGAAACGCAGATGGCCTTGCCCTTTATTTTGGCGAGGACCCTGCCCGTTATCCGTTTGAGCAAGGTAAAAAAGCATGCCATAAAATACAAATTATATGCCTGAAGCTATAGTTAGATATTTGCATCAAATCACTTGTAATTATTAGCTTTGTGCAGTTTGTGCAACCCTCTTAAACTTCGTGAGGTTGTTCCAAAAAGCGCACGAGGAGAACATCAAAGAGGCAGAACAGGAGAAGAAGAAACTTGAAAAGGAGGCTGAAGCGGAGAAGGCAAAAGGAATGAATGCATCTAAGAGTGACAAAAAATAGCGGAAGATAGTTCTTGTCTACGTTATCTCTCAACTTTAATAGTTGCAAAAATGCATGGCTATGGCCACCTTCGAGGAGCTGGTCGTCCATGATTTCATGGTAACAATACCACTAAGCAAAGAGATTGTAAGAGTTGAAAATAGAAAGATGCAAATAGCTGGAAAAAATCCAGTAGACTTAATAGTAATGATTTGCAATTATGTGCAGGGTTTGTAACTTGAGGGGCTATGGTAATCTCTCAAAAGAACCATCGGGAAAGCTCAAGCCTGAGCAAGACAGTCGCTCAACTAAGTCTGACATCCTCTGTTTCAAACAATTGAGAGAATGTTACAGTTGAACCTTTAAGGCAGGTATTTGAATTTATTGAACATTAAGTTCTTGTTCCTTTTATGATTTCACACCTAATCTATGCTCACCTCAAGAGTTGGTCAGTTACACACAACATGTTTGATTCTTGCTCCATTAATTTTCCCAATACTCTCTATTGGAAATTCTTGGGTGCCCAGTGTCTATTAAAGCCATTGCAGGCCAAGAGCACCACCAGGATGAAAATGCATGTTATTTTTAAAAATTTGTTAGAGCATACCTCACCCATTAAGTTGTCTTGGTTAGATATAATCAGAAAGTAGGTCTCTCTTGAAACTGAAATATAGTCGAGTATAGTTTAATATTCTGTTCTCTTTTAAGATTGAGGTTTTACCAATAAAATAGAAAGATTATGCGTGTTTGCTTTTATGCACTGATCGAGTCCCCTTGTGTGTTCCTTCCATGTGCACTGATTTGGCTCCATTAGAGACATAATTGCGTCAAGTTGATGCTGTTGATTCGTAGTTGGGGGAACCTTATATATATGTTTGTTTATAAAGAATGCATTATTTTTTAGTCTATTATTAACATGTCTGGTTATAATATGATGATTTAGATTACACATGCAGATACAGCTCGCCACTTTGCATTCCATGTGATTAAATGAATGCTGCTGGAGTTGTCGTCTGCTGTGGCTTAGCGCAAGCGCTTCAGCTTCAGGCGACAGATCAGGGTCCATCTCCTTTTTCAACAGGTATTCAACTTCCTTATCCATAAAACAATCATTTCTGTTACTCTCTGCCAGTTAATTTTTGATATTCTGGTAATTTTCGTCTGCTGGAATTATCCCCCACATAGTTTGTCCATATTTTGATGACTGCTTTTCCAAATGAAAACTGCGTTCATGTTGTGAGTTTAGCTCATTTAGTTGCCTTTCACAACCAAGCGCCCTTGCAGTGACCGATGCATTAGCATCAACATAGGGTCATAAATTAATATCATCCATGTGCACCATTGCTCTGTTTTGTTTCATTAATGTATAGATGCTGTTTGAATTTTCTGTTGTACGATTAGGAACACTTCTAATCATTACAACACATGCAAGACTTGGATCATGTATAGACACTCCTTCATGTTCATCATATTATTGTGGCTGAATTGATCACATACCTCAATAAGTAGGAAATTAAATACACTTTCTTTATAGAAGTTGGGTTTATGTAACCATCAACTTAGAAGTGTATAAACATCAGCCCACCAGATTTATGATTTTTCTGTTGCTGTATCTTGAAAACAGCATGTACTGATAACACTTTGTCCTGAAGCAAACAGGCAAGAGTTGTTGGCCGAGTTTCTCATTGCCAGTTTCTTTTCATTGAAAAATTCAGTGTACACTTTATACATTTCCATAAGCAAACAGCAATGAGCAGTGAATTATTGGAACCCTTCTGTATCTTTTTCTACTTTGATGTCGATTCTGTTCAAGTATCTTCCAACATGGTTTATAACATGATTTCTCCTGCAGGCCTTGAAGAAAATGCAGCTCACGATAATGTCAAGAATTACCAGAACGGAGTACAAATAAGCGATTAATAGACTCTCCCAAGCCATTGAAGAGCTCAGCTTGCCATTCGAGTGATACCCTCTGACTATCCTGTAATGGAACAAACCCTCAACCGAAGCCAGCAACAAGTTGATTGGTAATGCTAGTAACAAGGCTGTCGAAATTTTCCCTTTCACCAGAACACAAGCTTTCAACATTGCAGTAAATCCACTGCTTGATCGCTCCATACCTGATATCACCAATGCTAAATTGCATATAACGAGCACATTAGCTAAAATGATGGAGTATATGACTGCCCCAGCTGAAGATATTAAGAGGAGCCAACTGGGTGAACTAAATCCTAATCCTTCACCAATATTCAGCCCAAGTAGAAGAAGTGAAAAGGCAGTCGCATTGGCTGCAACTATGGCAAACACACTGCATATGTACGTGTATGCTAAAGAACTGTATAAGGAAACAAATGAGAAAGATGGAGATGGAAACACTGGTTTTTCCGGAGTCAGGGCCTTGATTGCATATGCTTTCGCAATGAGCAAAAACGACAGAATAAAAGGAAATGTGCAGCTGGCTGTCAAAACAGATTGAGACAATTTCAGGCTAAGTAAAGACAGAAGAGCAGATTGAGGAAACCCTGCTGCCATAAATATGGCATGTAGCCTAGCTCGAAGTATGTCAACAGAAGGTGATGAGGGTGTAAGCGCTTGTGACATAAGGGTCGAGCACGAGAAGGGCAAGACCAGTAGAGCTGCAGCAATGGTGAAATGCTGGTAGTGCTGGAGGAATAGGTAGATTGACCTTCTTAAGATCATGTATGGCTTCTCCATAGGAAAAGGCCTCAGTGGTATGATAACTCCTCCTTCCATGAAGCTTGTTTCCTTGTATATGGTATGTTGTCCTTGTTGATGGAGATTTAAAGGAGGGTGAGGATGGCGTCTGTTTGGAAGAATAGAGATTGGCCAACTACTAAAATAAAAAAGAGTAGACAGACAGGCATAAGGGTGATGTTGTTTGGTGTTTGTTTTAAGCAATGTAGATATAAACAATGATAGAAGAGGGTAGTCTTCCCTTCAGGAGTTGATCAAGTAAGATATATTTTATGTTGTTGTAATCACCATTTTTATCTTGAGTACTACTAGCTAGTTGCTTACCTATATATGAAAATACACACTTCCAGGTTTCATCTTCTTGACAAATTCTTCAACCAAATTTATGTTAAGAATTTAGAAAATGTTGGTTTGACTAAAGAAAGTCCTTTCAATTTTAAACTCTCTTTGGAATTTGGAAAGGTACATCAGGCAATGTGATGCTTGCCCAGTCAACCATAACTGTAACTCTAATTCCAATTAACCTCGTGTTCTGGTACATTTTGGTACTGGGCCTTGTCATAAAAAGACAGTTTCAATCATGATATGTATGAATGATAAACTTGTTGATAATGCTTTCTTTACTTACAAGAAACCATTTTTGAAATCCTAAGCTAGCTAAACTATATGATTGCATATTGGAAGGATGGGAAGCATAGATGAATAGTTTATAAAACCGACACTAAACATATATTAGTATGTTGTGTGTGTCTGTCTAATATAGCCATAATCATGCATCCATTTAGGACATTGCCTGTTTGCATTAAAACTGAATCGTTTCAAATGATGATTATCATTGTTATTTGTCAGTAGGATGATTGTTTGTTCAAGTGTCGATTATTTCATTTGGGTAACCAATCCGCTTTCTCCCAACCTAATCATCTATAATACATAAATAAAAACCTTATTCAGTTGTTGTCTGTCTATTAAGATTCTGGATTAGTTGTCCCAACACCATTCTGAATGTCAAAGGACTCTAATAATAAGGTAGAACAAGAACATGATATAAATTTGCAAAACAAAACCAGTAAAATTGTGACTTTGTTATTATAACATACAAGACTTTGACATCTTCAATGTATTGATCAAATCAACACAAAATATATATCAAATTTCCAACAAGAGAATCAACACTAAAAACTCATGTCCAAATATAAGGCTAATTTCGGCATTAGACAAAATTTTCTGTTTCTTCAGTTGGAACATTCTATCCTCTTTCGAGATCCTTCGCCTGTCAATTACGAACTTCTCCGAAGACCCATTTCGCATCACCTCCTCGATCGCCTTCTGGGCTAATCGATTTCCTTAAAAAGGTTAGATGTTTGTGCATGCACTTCATATTCAGCTTCGATCCACGTTTTTATTCTCCTAGTGGAATGAAATAAAAATATATGCAAAATTTGATTTTTGATGTGATAATTTCAATATAATTTGATGTTAATGTAGAATCATGAGTGAGGTTTTTGAAGGATATGAACGTCAGTACTGCGAGCTTTCCGCTAATTTGCTCAGCAAATGCACCTCAGCTAGTGCATTAGATGGAGGTAAGGGTGTCCAAAGTTTACATTGAATTCTAATAGCATATGTTTGATATATATGCACGTTCTTTTGACGTTTGATAGAAGAATATTCAGTATTAGAATATGTATAATATTGACTTGAATTTGCAGAGAAAAAGCAGCAAATGGTGTCTGAGATTAGATCAGGGCTGGAAGATGCAGAGGCTCTGGTAATATAATATGGATTAGTTTTATCATTTTCTTTTGTTTTGATGCTTGTGCTAATGTTGAATAGCTTTGGTTGAGGGTCTGCAGATTCGGAAAATGGACCTGGAGGCCAGAAGTTTGCATCCTGGAGTCAAGGCTACACTTCTTGCCAAGTTGAGAGGATATAAAAATGACCTGAACAATTTAAAAAATGAACTGAAGAGAATTACGACGAATAATTTGACTTATTCTGCCCGAGATGACTTGCTAGAGTCGGGAATGGCTGACTCAATGATGGTATTTATGAATACATGTTTTTGTTTTTCGTAGGACGTTTAATTCAGCTCGAGAACTTGGTGAAACATTTTAATGTCATACAGGCTACTGCTGATCAGCGAGGGAGGCTGCTGATGTCGACAGAGAGACTAGCCAAAACAAGCGACAGAATTAAGGAGAGCAGAAGAACAATGTTGGATACGGAAGAGCTTGGTGTTTCCATCCTTCATGATTTGCACCAGCAGCGTCAAGCTTTGTTGCATGCTCATGAAACAGTATATGGCTTATATTTTCCATTAAACCACTCAAGATGTGCTGTATTTAACTTTGTTTATTTTTTCAGCTTCATGGTGTGGATGATAATATTGGAAGAAGCAAAAGAATTCTGACTGCGATGTCAACAAGGATGGACAGAAACAAATGGATTATTGCGTCTTTAGTAATCGCACTAGTCATTGTGATACTTTTCGTGTTGTACTTGAAGTTATCTCACTGATCCGGATGTGTATGACTGTTGTGATTCTACAAACTCCAAGTCTTGATCTGAATTGTCACATGACTGGTCATATATACTTCCATTATAATGACATATTTAACAGGCTCCTGCATTTTTCTATATTATTCAGGGTAGTTTAGGTACAATTTTATTCCAAGGTCATATAAATGCTAGGGAGATGCTGCATTGATACATTCAACTTTATTTAGGCATACATATCAGGCAAAAGAGTCCTGGATTATTGCATCACAAATATATTACACATTACATGCCTTAACTAGGGCACTGGGTAAATAATCTTATGAGCTTCCTCCATGCCAAATATGGCATTTTCAAGAAGCTACTAGCTGGGCTTGAAGAGAATTCTTTTCCACAAGGCTGACAGCTCCTCTGCTTGCAGTGGCTTCACTAGAAAGTCAGTTGCTCCCATTTGCAAGCATTTTCCTATATTAGGGATTTGATTGGCTTCCAGCAAAACTATACCACCCATCCAACAAAACATTATTATTACACCATGATCATCAAGTAATAAATAGGCTTCAACATGCAAATTTATCACATTTAGGTACCTTGAACTTGAATTACTGATACTAAAAATACAGCTTGAAAATACCTATCACTGGAATAGTATGGCGACTGGTGAGATAGTTCAGTATATCCATGTTTGGATCCATTGGGGTATGTAAGGCGAGTAGTATGAGCTCAATAAAATGGCCCTCCATGTTTAGAGAAGCTCTCATATCCTCTGCTGATCGAACATGTCTCACTGTGGTGACATTAAGTACATAAACTAGACAAGATGGAATTCTGATAAATGCTCATATATGAAATTGCATTACATGACAGCGGGATTAACATGTTATGAGAACGAAAAATAGTTGATTATAGCAGCATGAAAAAAGGCATTAGGTAATCAATTTACACATTTGATAAAAGTGCATACCCTGATCTGAGCATGACCATAGCAGTGTCCTAATTTCTTCAGAGTCCTGCTCGCTGCTGTCCCATAGAAGAATTCTCTTATTGTTAAATATAGTTTGGACACTATTATTACAAATAAATTTCTCAGTACCCCCATAACCAGCCATTTGCTCAAAAACTTGGCCGCTGTAATTTAAAGGACAATACAAACGGCTATTTATATTATACACATCAACAGACAAAGGGTTTGGCTTACCAACTAGTTAGGCTGGCAGGGCCAGTGAACTTTGGGCTCTTGAATGCATCCACTTGACAATTCTGCCTTGCTTTATAACAACTTCAACGTCGAGTGGAGAGATATAATAACCTGCATGAGTAAGGAGTATACAGGCTGCCAGCCACCATTTACGGATGGACATCAACAAAGATCACATGACTGAAACAACTTGACAATATAGGTATATTAACATTTGCAGTCACGTTTTGAAATTCAGACATTTAAAACACATGCCCAGCAAACCACATGACTAAAGTAACAGAGATCACATGACCACATGACCCTGCTCGGATGAAACATTACAGTCTATACACTATAGCATATTGAAACTAAACAGTGAGATAAGTGACAAATGAAGGAAAAGCTTAGCCTGAATTGCATATGACAGTGCATGCAAAATTACATGTATCTAAATGATTTGAATCTAGTACATAAAAATCTCACCCATGACCTGATAATGAAGGCTGCAAAACTCTACCATTTATCAAACCAAAAACAAAACCCAGTTAAATAACTTCAAAAGCAATGAAAGAACCAATCTAATACTAGTACTATAACCTGCAAATGTGAACACCAAATTGATCAAAGGTAGTAATGTTATAAACAGATGTATATCCATTGTTCAATCAGTATTTTGGTTAATTTTTAGTAATAGATGAACGGAAGCTGAAAGATATCAGCATCAAACCCATACCCATTTCATGACATGAATTGTAAACGGAAAATAGAAACAGTTATCACTGCCCCTAAAACTCCAATGTAAATGAAATTTTACAATCCCCATCAAATCGAATGAATATTGAGCTTTTTTACCACTAATTTGATTCCAGCATTTTGCTTGTAATCATAAAGCTCAAAAGAGATGTGGGCATCTACAGCTGTTCCTGGAACAAGCAAAAGACCAAGGTCATGCTCACCCATATCGGATGCACTTATTGCAAGTCTTTGGGCATTGCCGAACGAGTCTTGATGGTAAATTTCTGTGCCACTCATTGTATATTCTCCATTTACCAAGGTTATTAGGCTGCAAAATAAAAGCAAACAAAACTGGGGGTTAGCTCTAACAAAAAGCATGTATAAATACTCAATCAGTCAACATGCATTCATATATATGTACATTTATACGACATATCAAATAGAGATTCTTATAGTATTAAAAACACATTTTGCAGATTCGCTCCACAAAATAAGAGATAACAGGGGTATGAGTATAACTTACTGCAATCGGACACTAGGAATGTTTAAATAGCCATTTTTCCTCACCACAACTGGCCTCCACTCAGAGTCACTGCCAGAACCCACGGATACCTGTACAGCTGCATCATCGCATGCATCAAGAACCCGACAAAGGCTAGGAGATGCATCAACCACGAAATTTAACCTCGGTCGACCAGCATGATCAGAAAACTTGGTACTTATTCCAAACCGCACCCTAAGGCCAGAACAAGAAAGCTGTAACACTGAATCTGTATGCAAAATTCTTAATCTTTGAATACCCCAATAGCATGGAACAAGCGCTACACGGATCGATGAAACGGACACATCATTAGGGTCTAGAACACCAGCACTGTCATTGCAACTCTCCATGGCATTGATTTGGCGTAATTTCTCAGAAGACCCTAAAATGGCATCTTCGTCCATATTCACATCAGGTTGCAAATTTTCTGCATTAACTTCATTTCTAAGTGAGTCCATATCGAACACATTGAGCTGATTAGCACTTGATTCAGCTTGATTAAGGACCTGCTGCATCTTACTACTATCTGCAGATAATTCAGGACGACTTTCACCTCTCTTCTCCCGTAGGTCTATAGGAACTGGATCAGTAACCAACTTCCGACTCAACGAATGAGTATTTACACTAGAAGTTCCCTTGCCATTGCTATGGCTTCTTGTACTAGCATTCGGGGAAACCCAGCTGTTTGCCGGAAATATATCTGGGAGGCTAGACTCCTGTAGTCATCAAAGAATGCACCATATTGTTTCAGAAAGAAGAACACACAAGGAGTCCTCACACAAGCAGGCACGCCTGGTAGTTTAAAAAAACGAAAAAAACAAACTTTCGGATATCTGAACTCTTTTAACATGCCAAAGTTTTGTATAATTAGCCAAACAATGCACACATTCATATGTCAGACGTTAATAACAGGACATAACAAAATCTTACTCAACGTTAATAAGTAGCACATCATCCAAAATTAAGTGATGTTCATGCAGAATACTGATTATAGTTGTGGATATAGCTATGTTGGGCTGAAGATTTGACAATGTACAATTCTATTTAATTTGAAGGTTAACACCTATGTTTGGTATCTTCTGGTACGTACCAGGAACAGAACTGTTGCACAATGTTTGACCACTTCAAAGTTCATTCGAACATCGTCTAAGCTCCTGAGAAATATAACCAGATCAACATTAGCTTAAAGGAAAGATTAATATGAAGCAAAAATGGCAACAATAGGCCAATCAGATACAGAATCAGACTCACCTGTGTGTCTGCTCCCCAAGACCAAAGTATGCAGCAAGACTAGCCATCTACATACATGAGTTCAAATTAGATAAAGAGACATCCTTATGGCAGCATCCAACAGAGAAAGCAGTGCACATAGTCGGATTATGAAAAATCGAACTATCCATTTATTATCATTTATCACACGCAAAATAACATGTGTAGCTTCAACTCTAAATGTTGCACCCATCATTAGAGAAACTTAGCAGAAAAATTCATTACATACGCATATCATACCTTCATGTTACCAGCTCTTCTCCCAAATTTCTGAGTCAATATGGCTAGCGAATCAATAGTGCCTTTAGGCTCAGGTGCAGGCCTCCCAATCTCATCAAAAGCCTCCTTAATCCTCACACAATCAAACCTCAGTATGTTATGCCCAGCCCAGACCCTCCCTGCACACACAGGCACACAATATCAAAGGAACACAAAAAGAAATCCAAAAGTAACCAACCCTAAAAGATGAAAAACTGAAACAGGCGAGCCAATCCATACCGTGGAGAATATCATAAACTCGATCAGCAACCTCAGTAAATTTTGGAGAAGATAAGACGTTGTCCCTGGAAATACCGTTGCAGCGAACAGACAAGGAATTGATCCTGGAGAGGTCGTCGGGACGGATCAAAGTGACGTAATTATCAAGCTCTAGGAGCTTCCTAGGGCAAACTAGAATGGCGCCGAATTCGAGAAGAGCGTAGCCTTGACCAGGACGGGTTGGGACGGTGGTTTCAACGTCGAAGAAGACTATCTCCGACTTGTCGCTATCCCGAGGGTTCGTCGTCATGGAGATGAGGTGCGTTGATTTTGGGGGGGTATTGGAATTGGGGATGGAATGAGATGAGATTCGCGCCAAGCGGAAGGGATTTGTAGAGTATTTTGCTTCTTGAGTCAGTTTTGGATTTTGGGAAAATGAGCGTCTGAAGTAATAATGTCTATTACTTCTATCATTGCTTTTGCAAACGGAAATACCAAAACTGAAGTTTGGGAATGGCCTCGAACGAAAGGCATGTAGCAGAGGTATCCAATACCTTCCTTCTCATGCTAGTTTTAAACTACACCCAACATCACAATGTTTTATAACACTACTACAAGAAAACCTCAAACTTACAAATGTGTAGAACGAATTAGGGAGATTACATACACTGTTTCGGATGTGGAGACCCAGTCTCCTTGATTATAAGTTGAGTAAATATTTAAGTTATCCAGCAACTAAGTTTTACAATGGCAACCAGTTACTGGAGGATTTTAATTTTAACTATCGAACTGTACTACTGTTGGAATCCTGATTGGGAGGTACTGCAGGTGCCAGCGCCATGGTGAATTGCAGACCCCTATGTTGTCCAGCTTGTAGCATGAAAGCCACTTCTCTTGCTGCCTGTGCTGCTTCCTGCTCAAATTATTGTAGTCAAAACAAACATGTTTACTAAAGAGAGTGTTGACTGGATCATCAGTTCATGGTGAATATAATATGTTTATTTACTTTACCTGCTGTTGCCTTCGCCTTTGCAGTACGCTGATAGCCCATGCCATTATATAACATGGTAGGAGAAACCCGGCAGCACGGAGTAAAAACAACTGCAATCAAGGTTATAATTTACACATGTTGGTTAAACATGTTATATATTATACAACTAGTACTAGGGGGAATGGAAGTGCATGCTTTACTTACTGAGAAGAAAGCCGAAGCATCATCATCATCTGCATCACTGGCATTGAGGGACAATGCATGCCTCAGGAGTAACAGAGCCATTAGCTGCGAAAGAGAATTTAATTCATATCCGGCCAGAAAAGTCAACATGTATAATCCACACAACATCTCTTTATAATAGGCTATGACAAAGGGGGAATCTATACTGAAACCCATAAGCCAATACAACCACTTACAATTAAAGCAGCTGATCGACAGAAGGCTGCTCCACTTGCATTTGAATCAGCATATTCATCATACTCACCCTCAAGGAAATACCTCTCAGCTGCTGCCATTGCCACCAGGCGAGGATCATTTATGTCCATAGGAGCCCCAGTAATCAAACCACTGGAAGGAAGAACAGAGGACAGAATGATCAAAGAGAGTACTTGGCAAAATAACTGATCAATGATATTGCAAAATGACACACCACGTACAATGAGGACAAATATGACTCACCTAATATCAATGGTAGTATCTTCAAGGCGTGGTGGTGGAGCTGTATAATTAGGATGATATGGCTGCATCACATCAACAGTAGTCAAAGGGTCCGTAATGAGTCGAAGGTCTTGAAAGTTTTCGTAAGTAAAAAGATATGGTACATTATCACCATAACAAGTTTTCTTATACAATTTGTTACTATGGAATTAAAAGAGACCATAATTTACCTGCTGACAGATCTCACACATGATATTCCCTTTCTCATCGCACCATCGTTGAACACATTTCCTATGGGCAAACTGCAAATACACAATAGTTATTCTGTTTGAAAGCAGCAAGTGGAATTCTAATAATGTGTAAAATGGCAGGGAAGCTACAAACTGAAAAATAACCATTTACAAAGTTCAGTGTAAAAAAGGACTTTCTTTCAAATGGAATGTCTAAATATATATGTTACATCACTTGTCATTACAAGAACTTTTGAAGATACATGTTAAGTATTTTGTACGTTTTGAGTAAAAATTACCACTATCATAACTGAAGACATGCAGTTGTCACTGTCAGATGTCATCCAGATTATAAGTTTGCAAACCCAATACTTAAGAAGGGAACTTAAAAATGTTCAGACGACCAAAAACTACTGCTAAATATTATCATCACTAGAAAAATGATGTGCAGATACTTTACCTTCAGACTCCCCCTACAAGCACATGGAACCTCCAGGTTATTGATATTATCTTCTTCCTGACAAATTCGGCATTCTAATGATTGAATAAGAGGCTGTGCTTCTTCTTCATCGAACTCGAAATCCGTACCAGCGTCATCGGTAATAGAAGATACCAGTTTGGAAGAATTTGCACTAGAGCCCTCTCCATGCGAATCTGTCCCATGTGCAGATTGCAAGGGTTTGGGATTCACAAAGTGATCAACACATAGTACAACATGATCGCTCATACCTGCAGAAATGCAGCCAAATTGGTAAGTTAATCCAGAAAAGCACTTTATGATAAATTACAACTTCATAAAGGAACAGAAATGCGGTTCAATCCCCACTTGTTTCAACTTTCAGTCTTTCAACACATTTTTCTCACATCTTTAGTACATACATAACACTGAAACACAACTCTTGTCCGAGCAAAATAAGCTTGTAACAATCAAGACATACTGTACCAACAACCATCAAAGAAAACACTCTAGCAAATGACAACTGTAAGTCACTGAAAGATAACCAAAACACCAAATATGAGCCACCTTTCAGCCATTAAAGTCCATAAACACAAACCAGCACTTCACGCACCAGAAAGTCAGAACAATTTCTACCAACCCTAAACAACGGAAGTCGTCCAATCAAGAAAAAGCTCCACACAAATGAAGCTTCAAATCTGAACAAAATGAAGAACATAACCTATCCAAATCAACAAAAATCCATACTAACCTGTTCCGATCCACAATACATCAAACCCTAGTTCCAATTTCGATCCCAAATCCACAAAATTAACAAAAAAACAAGCACCAAATCAACTAAACAGATTCATTCACGTTGATCAGAAAGCTAATTACCTGAACTATCGTTTGATCGGAGGTGGATTGATTGACGGATTGAATATGAAAAAATGTCGTCTTTACGAAATCACTTTCTCTCTCTGTATCGGATTTTATTTAAATTAAAATAAGATTAAATGTGAAGGTGGATAGGGTGGGTGGTGACATCGACACGTACACAGACTTGGATGTTCCACGTGGAATTCGAAGATATTTTCTGCCAACATTTTCATTCTGAATAAAATTATTCGACTTTAAACATAATTTTATCGTTTATTATAATGTTTTCTGTAATGTCTTACTTTGGAAATTTCAATATTAAACACAAATGTTTTAATTTGTGTCTAGTAAATTGTGATACTTAGCAAGTCGGTATATTTATTGAGACTGGAAACATTTCCATCAAATGCGGAGGATTTTACAGTTCTGAATATTCAGTGTTACAACTTACAAACACACTCCTCAATTTGGTAGCCCTGATGTGAAGGTATCGTTGTATCAAAAGACAGCACTGCTGGATCTTGTTGCATGTTTATTTTGCGAGAAAATGGAGGGTCTACGAAAGAGTGAATTATTTGTTGGCAAATGCAATTCCCTTGTCAATACTGGCCTTCAATTCTGGTTTAAGTGCTTCGAGGGCTTTCTCTTCGTATGCTGTCAACCCTTGGAGATCCTTTGAGATCACAGCTTCAACTCCATTCTTCCCGATCTTAACTCTAGACGCAAAGAAAGGAAGATCAGTGAGATCTGATTGAATGAAGGTACATTCATAAACATCGGTGTCTCCATCTAGAGCCCGAAGTGATGACTCGACGAATCTTGCAGCAGCATATGCCATTGAGAGAGTAGCTGATCCAGCACCAGCTTTAGCTTCGACAACCTCTGTACCAGCATTCTGGATTCTGACAGTCAGCTCGTTTATTTCTTCATCTGAGAAACTGACTGATGGTTTTGTCTTGGAAAGAAGGGGTAGAATTGTTATCCCGGCATGTCCTCCGACAACAGGGACATCCACATCAATCAATTTGAGGTTTTTCTTTTGAGCAACGAATGTGTTTGCTCTCACGACATCTAAAGTGGTGACACCAAAAAGTTTCTTGGGGTCATAAACTCCTTTTTTCTTCAAAACTTCAGCTGCAATTGGGACAGTGGAATTGACAGGGTTGCTTATAATTTGTATAAAGGCATCAGGGCAGTTGTCAGCTACCGCCTCAACCAAGTTCTTGACAATCCCAGCATTGATGTTGAACAAGTCATCTCTTGTCATACCTGGCTTCCTTGGAACTCCTGCTGGAATAACTACCACATTAACACCTTTTAAGGCATTAGCAAGTTCGGATGCCCCAGTGAAGGCAATAACTTCAGATGGTGTGTTGCAATGGCTTAGATCAGCAGCAACTCCCTTGACATTTGCAATATCATACAAATGAAGTGCTGAAACCAACGGAGACATCTTAATAAGAAGCGATAAAGGTTGGCCTATGCCACCAGCCGCTCCAAGAACCGCAACCTTATACGAAGCGTGAGGCTGCAAGTTTGTCTTCGACAATTGATTTTGTTTTGACAATTTTGTTGCAAAAGATTCACTGAGAAGTGCCAAACTTTCCTTCCCGGAGAACAGTGATTCTGACTCAACATTCACTGATGACCCAGCTTTGAGGCCACTGAAACTGCCGATACGGGGTAATGAGCACGATAATCTACCCATGCGCGTGTTTTGTGTCAATGAGCTTGATTTGGAACTCGAGTAGCCATTTGATCCTAGCCAAAAAGTAGCGGCTGTTGTTGCTGCCATCCTTTTTGCTGTGTTAGACACAATAAACAGGTTTATAACGTTATGTGCAAGCTACTATGAAGGCAACTCAATGGCATATAATTTCACAGTAATGCGAGAAATCAGACACCACAAGATATTTTTTTCGCATTAAATCCCCGGATGCCATCAAACACCAATACTATTATGCTACATTAGATCAAAATCAACCCCGAGTACAGCGGCCAAATCCACACAGCTTGATCCAAATATTATAACAAAAGCTGCAGCAGCTACTTGGAAAATCTCATACTATTTGTTGCAGCGAACTCTACTGCAAAAGTAGAAAACCATCTAATCACTGGAGCGCAATGCCAAAAAACCCAGATCTGATCTGAACTACAAACACTAAAAAACAGGCAACAAACAATCTAATGAAACCTCGGACGACACAGACACAAAGTCATATGAAAATCAAAACTTTTATCAGTTTGTTTTCTAGTGGATCGATGCGAAATCATGGTCTGAGTTTGAATACCTGATCGACGACAACCGCTTCTGGTGAGGGACAAAAGAAAGCTCCGATTTTTCAGGTCGTGGATTCGTCTGCGATCGATTTATTGCTGATGTTGATCGACGGGGTTGGTGGTACGGCGAACCGCTCTTTAAATTAGATCGATGGGTTGGTTCAATTGAGTGAGAATGGGTTGTAAAACAGAACGAATTTGAAGTTAAGCGGGTCAATTGGAATATAACGTCGGTTCAGCCGGAATGGGTGACCGGTCCATCGCCGTATGACTTAATAACCCACGCCTGTTTAATTTTATACACTCATTATTAGCTATATAAAATCAAAGGGTTGGGTTGGCAACCTACCATGCTTGCATTTTTTAAGACCATGAAGAGTTCTTGGGGAAGAACATGGAAGCTGAGGTTAACAAGCTTCAGGGCATGGTGTTGATATTAATCTGTAACTCATGGGATTCGATCATTCGAGTCGATTCTGATGCTTTATAAGGTCTAAAATGTCTATGAATTATGAGAAGTTCAGAATAAGCATATAAAAGGATTAAGTCTGCATTTCTTTGAATGATAATCTTGATACATTGATTTTGAAACAAGGATGGATAGAGTCGACTCAGACGTCTCTGATCATAACTAAAAGTAGGCATAGAGAAAATATTCATACAGAGAGGCCTAAAAAATCCTAACCATGACAACATTTGAAGCCTGTTGATAGATACAGTACTTAACTAGCAATGCATATATCTTGTCCTCTCAGCAGTCACCGCAGCGTAGAGGAGGCTTCGGAGTATGGCGATTATTCGCCCCAACACCTGGATAATCATTTATCTCTATGTCCATCCTGCTTCCCTCCACAAGCTCAACCTCCATGACCATTTCATTCGCATTTGCCTGCACAAAAAATTTACTAGAAAACAGTTCATAACAAAAAAATCCGCAAGGAGGTTGAGAAAAGTTGTGTAGAATACCAAGTGAATATTTTTTGATACATCATCATGCCTGCTGATTCCTGAAATATGGAAATGATCAGTTCACATCTCCAATATTCAGAAAAATGTATCTGAAGGCGTAATTAATTTACTTGTTGTTGGGACAGCATTCAAGCAGATGAATAGTTGTGAAAGCCCCAAAAAGACTACTAGAAGGCTACCGGCGCTGTAAGCCATTTCTGGAACAAGGGATACTCTTAGGACGAGGCCACACAGCACGTATTTCTCTGACAGAAAAAAAGCCAGCATTGAGCCTATTTATATATCTGCACCTGAAAAAAATGCTGAAGCTAGAGTGCTGAAAATGTAGGATTGTAACCCATTAAGTTCAAAAGTTGCCATTACAATAATGGGGCATTTCTTGTGGAGGAAACAACTATCAACGTATGTTGTAATCTTTTTAGAACATCTGAACCACAGACGAGCGGAAAGGATATTAGCGGAACAGTAGGCTTTGCATTAAGTGGAGGCTTGTGCCTTTGTGATCATGACGAAAAGAAAAAACATTAAGTCAAAGCAGCATTAAAATGGACAAAGAGTGTAGTGGGAGGAAAATGCCTTCACATTTTATGTCAAAAAAACTGGTCATGCCTCAGCATATGCTGTATGAAGCTTCTCAAGCCAAGACCATTTTGAGGTATCACATTGTATAATCTCCGGCCATCCACTTCTAATTATTCCACGAGATTTCACCAAGTTTTTCTGCTGTTATAGATCCAAAATAGACAGTTGTGTAAGCTCTTGCTTTGCAGAACTTCACTCTTTTTGATGAAAATTCAAGTTTGAAACCAAGACTTTTGACTTGGGATGCCAACAATAATGAAAAGCTATAGGAAGCAGATAGTCATTATAATTCAAAATGCATAATCCACTAGATCACATCAATGGCAATACAAAAGTAATCTTAAAGTTGAAATGAATGTTAACTTTTTTACAACTGCATGAGAGTGCTCCTTCGCCAAACACTTTATATGAAAGTGAACCGAAACAGGTTTAGACAAAACCATTTTCAGACTTTCAGTCCAAGTACCCTATAAAAGTCTTCCATAATTTGAGCCGGAGAAGGTTGGGATCAAGGTGTCAAAAATACATGTTTCGAAAGTTGAGAGTGAGTGTAACCCCAACTGAACCTCATAATATGAATATAAAGATCATAAAGAGTAGTGTGATAGATACAAGACCTATGCTTTTCAAAGGAGTACTTCACGCGCTGTATTCAGGTGCAAATGCGCAATAGTCCACGCCAGGATAGGTTCATCCAGCGACAGACATTAGATATCTGTGATCATTGGGCATGAGCTTAAAGTTGGCCTTCAACCATTTTTAGTTAGTTTAGTGGATAAAGAACTTGCTTTATTTTGGCTTTAAGTGCTGGCTTCAATAGGTATTATGATATATGGTCAAGTTGGTGGTGAACGTAATGTAATCTGTGTTCTCTTTAGGGTACATAGTTATGTTATTAAGCAGAAAGTGTAAACTGCTTAAAGAGAAGGAGACAAAGTGCTACCAAAATTGAGTTCATAAATAAAATGCTTCAGACAAATTACAGAAGCTCAGTCCTACTCAGAGCCATTTTTAATAGAGCTGAACTGACTGATCATTTCATTGATAGAATGAGCTAAGATATCAACAGCTCTGGCCTTAAAAAAGCCATTTTTACATGCAGTTGACCTGACTACACTACTGGCAATCTGCCATGCTGATCCAGACCAGATATGATCAGATATCAGAGATGCAAGTAAGAACAATACCATAGAAATTGATGGAGGGACTCCAAGTCCATCTCAACCATTTTCCATGACACTAATTTTCTGAACAACACATCAAACTGAATTGAAACCAAGAGGCCTGGTCTATGTAGATTCATGGAAATTGGAGTCCTGAGAAGGTTTGCCCGAACTGCCACGAAGCAGGAGCAACATTGTTGCTAATGACGGTCCGACCATCACTGGTGGTGACTTTTAAAGAGAGGCTTTGGCTGTCGAGGTCTGAGTTGCTTTGCCAGTTCTGGCCCCAGTTTCTCGACATGGGCTGCCAATTGGTTTTTGATCCTTTGATCGAAACTGACTGCACATCCCCTGCGCCTCCAACATTGGTTATTAGTACTAGGTTGAAGTAGCGGTGGCCGTTGATTGTGAACCTGATTCCTCCCTTTTTGTGACAAGGAACTCTACATAAACAATTATGACTATTAGTCGCAAGGTCTGAAACCAGTAAGTTATAAGAAAGGGATACACTTGTTGAATTTTACCTTCGGAATGAGACAGGGACAACACCAGCTTTATACGCAGCTATTTGTAAAAATACTGGCTGAGCAAGATCAAAGTGCTGCCTTGGAGGATCACACCAGCCTCCATTACTATTGGGCGGGCAGAAGTTAGTAGCAGTGACGACAATGGAACCAGATTGGCACCATTGATTGTCATTCACACATTTCAGCTCAAAACATGATCCACAGCTCAATCCATTGTTAAAAAGTGCAGTGCTTAATGCAGCAGTATTAGTCCCGTAGCCTTGACTATACAGATTTCCATATCCGCAAGCACCACCTGAACTCAGATTTCAAAAGGCAGAAACTTTCAGCAAAATCCCAAAAAAAATTCAACTCAAAATTAACATAACTCACTCACCCATTGTTCCAGAGGCATCGCCACCGCCATAGAAAGTCGCATGAGCATCATTCCACCCTTGGCCACTCACATTCATGAGCACTCTTGATGCGAAGCACCACATCAACAAAATCCCAAGAATCCCCATTTATGATATTCCCTACAATCTGCATTACAACAGGAAGTCACAATCTATTGAAAAATCAAATTCGATAATTAAAAACTCAGTGAGGCATTTCATCAAACATGTTGAGTTTCACAAAAGAGATACCAAAACAACTCAAGCAAGCTGCGATGGGTTAGCAATGGCGAAATGGGGCTGATTAAATAGAAGCAAGGAGCCCCATTCTTCAATGGGTAGTGAGATCATAATGCCAAGTGTCATCTGAAGTTGTTGTCTTGGGAAATTGAAATCGTTCGGAGGTTTGTGGGTGAGGTGAGACACGTGGTTGGGTCGTAGCGTGTTTCGTGAATGTATAGCTGCGGTGCGGCTTTCGAGTGATTTCAGGCTTATGTAACGTTAAAAGTTTATCCGGAGAACCCAATGCAGTGATATCTTTAGCAACGAATTAGATATTTTGGTATCGACTTTCCGACACTAATGTGCAGTAACCGAATTGAGAATGCCAAACCAAACAAATATACAGATTTACATTGCCTTGTCACAACTCATCCATATCATCCATGTGATGAATCACACATAGAGTCGGACAGTTTCATGTTACTAATAAATATTAAGATAGACGATGACAAGAGATAAGAGAGTGCACATGCCAGTAAACATCATAATAAGACAACCCAAACCAACCAATCAGATCATTAAAAACCATTGACATATGTCTATAGAATCTGTCCAATGCTGACGGTCGCTTTCGAAGAGGCCCGCTGGTCTTAAGGCCCTCCAACTCCCAGGGGTGGGCTGCTAAAACATAATTGATAACCAGCCCGCTATTTTCTTGGGCTAGGGACTGAGCAAGCATCATGGTTGGCTGCCCTTGTAAGGCCCTTCAGATGTGATACAAATATAATAAATCTGTAATATCGTGATTATCGAAAGCAACACGCCTATTGTGTTTTGTAAGTGTACAGCAGCGTATTTAATGATATGGACCAAATCTTCAATTAAAAATCTTTGGTGATGTTGAGCAATCAATCAGAGACTTTATTGTAAGCAAAATTGAATGCATGCATGAGAAGAAAAAGAAGAAGAAGAAGAATGTGATTGCAGCATCATCTTGTATATGTAGAGATCAAATCCATCTCTGCGATCTTCCATTAACCACATACGCTGAACCCAACATCTTCATAACTTGTGCTCTATAAAACGAGGCTGAAACACGGAAGATTTAATGCACTTTTTTTATAATATATTGTCGCTGTCAAAGATGATTTAATGCACATTTATGTGTAGCAACAAAAATTTGACAATTGCATGTGCCAGACTGAGATTCGTTTGATATGATTGGGATTTCAAGATTCATATCTAGAAAAAAACTGAAGCATCATCAACGGAACAAATGTCTAGGCAACCATGAGAAGGAGCATTAACATGATCTTCAAACGACCATTTATCAAGTAGAGTGAGAGGCACTTCGTCAGGCTGCTGGTAGTGGGACTTTCCATGTTCCATATCAGGCTTGTAATCTGTATCATTAAACAACCTAGCAGACTGATGATCATGACAAAAGTTGCCATTCTCAATATCATCAGAGTTACCATGCATCCCAAAGATTGAATCAAACGGGTTGGTAACTGTAGTTGCACTAAGTGCACCATCACTAGAGCTGCTACTCGTTCTACTTGGTCCTCCATCTGAAATTTTCTTCACTAGTTGCTTCTCAACATGATTAATATTAGGATGGGATGACTCAGACTTGGCACTTGTAGGGCTCTTCTTTATCCAGTTTTGAAGCAACTTAGATATGTTCTCAGTGCTAGAAGCATACACACCTGAACATGAAGACGATGATGTTTTGGTTATTGTTTGGGGTAGAGTCGCATTAGGGCTTAGGTAAGAACCTAAAAAAGTAGTAGAGTTGTTGACAGTATTGTTATCCGTGGACAAGGCTTCACACAGAGCTTGTTTAGCAGTATGAATATCAGCTTGAAGTCTCCTTTCCCATTGACCTTTTGATTTTCTACTTTCATCATTATTATTGTTATCCATTTTCCCATCTCCGCCCCCACATTGCATTTTCTTTAGTTTCTTCTTCAGGTGAGTATTCCAGTAATTCTTAATATCGTTGTCAGTTCTCTGAGGCATGTATGATGCTATTGCAGCCCACCTGAGATTAATTAACACGCCAAACATCGATCAACCATTGCTCAGTGACCCAAAATATTCCACGTTACACCAAAGTAGGAAGAATATTGATGTAACATTGAACACACCTGTTGCCCAAAAGGGCTTGTAGATGGATGATCATCCTCTCATCCTGATCCGTGAAACTACCACGATGAATCCCGGGACGGAGATAGTTAGTCCACCTGAGCCTGCAACTCTTGCTGCACCTAAGTAAACCTTAATCAAAATAAAAATGTATTCATTTCAGCTTGTGTCATAGTAAATGTAAATGTGACACTGAGAGTAGTAAATACTAAGAATGTGATTGGAGCAGTAAATTCTTAGGCCACATTAAGTGCTGGTGCCTCAATTAGTTGAAGTAGCATTTAACAATTTCTTAAATGATGAAACCAACCTCAACCTAAAGCCACGATACAAACAGTGAAAATTTTGCTAGACAAGCTAGTGAGAGGTCAGTTAAGGCGGAGAGGATGGAAAATCAAAACGTCATTTGAGTTCTATCAAAATATATTAATCTTTAAAGTAAAATCACTTCTAAGATTGTATCAGTGCAACATGAGTTTGGGTTTGCCAGATAGATTAAAGGCAATATTGAAATACAGGAAAGATGAGATCCAGAGAGAGAACTATTCATATTTTACCAGTATTGGTTGGAACAGCTCTCCAGTTTCCCGGACCATGTTTTTGGATGTAAGAGACCAAGATGATGTCTTCTTCTGGTGTCCATGGACCTTTCTTGACCCCCAGCTTATCACAACAAGGTGGTCTTCCCATTTCTCCACACCTTCTAAATCTCTAATCAATAGAAATATTGATTATCTTGATGAAATGAATTAAAGTCTCTCTCTAACCTTACTGCTCAGAGTGTCTCAATTCTCACGGTGGTTGTGTCTGCATATATATATAGCAAAAACCAAGGTCAAGAGGGAGCAAGACTCTTACTGAGCTGATGAGATAGAAAAAAGTAGTGATGAGATTGTTTTAAAAAGTCAGCAGTGAGATTAATGAGTGATTGCCTTGCTGCCAGTGCAGACTGCTACTTCTGCTTCGAGCCCATCTTTTTTAAGATGGTGCATTGAATACGAAGCAACATCTTGCTCTACACATTTGATTTTTTAATCTGAAATATTTATTACTAGTACTATTATTGTTCACAGGTTTATTTACTGATACAAGTGGAGTAATTTAAATAAGTAGTGTAGAAAATAATAATGCAGTGCTCAGTAATTAAGATCCCCAAAAGTGGTCCATTATTGATCAACATGTTGTTGATAATAATAAACACTAGTCCTATTAACTCTTCATAAGTGGAAGTTTATAATTGGTCGATTATTTATCTAAGAAATCTAGGGTTTGAATAATATTAGTAGATGATGGAGAAGTTTGGTTTCTTGGAATTCAAAGTCTTTTTCTTGTTTGTCTCTATGTTGATTTGTCAACCTTTTATTATTTCTATGCGTAAATCTGCACTAATTACGGTCCAACAATGTGTTTTATGAGTCGTGTTGTAGTGCTAACATTTTATTCGATGAAAATATTACACACTGAGAATGACCCAGTGACTTCGATGCTTGAAGAAATTCTGGCCATGTTGAAATCCAAATTGGTTGCAAACGATCGTAGCTCACGTTTCTATATATGCACCATCTAAAGAGATTTTCTGTAAAATATTTTTCCAAACAACACTTGAGAGTTTGCGTCAAACTGACTGTGCCACAGCTCACAGCATTTTTACATGGTGTAACTTAAAACGGAGTGTTTATAAGCATTATGCGGTAGCAACAGTTTACACTGCATATATAAATGTGTTAACTCATATAACATCTGTGTTCAACATTCCCAGTGTATCAGGGTATATGTTTAACAATTTATAGTACAAAACCAGAACATAATAACTTATTTTATTCGAAGCAAAAAGTCGTGCATCATATAACTTCTACTCAATGCATGAAATGCACAGTTTTTGGTGTGATTTATGGTTATATGAGCAGGTGTCGAGAATTGGCATTTTAAGAGTTCAACCAGTAAGTAAGAAACTTCAAACCTTGAATACAATGGCAGCAGTCACTCTATTTATCAAGATCCTTTAAGCTTTGGAACCGAAGACTTCTTGCAAAAAGATGTAAAGCTCCTCAGCCACCACAGTTGGGTATTCTTCATGTGGCAACAGAGCTCCAAGCACTTCAACAAATTTAGAAACACCTTTTGCACCTCTCAGCGCTTCCATCTCTGCCTTGGATCTCTTTGGAGAGTCTTTTGCCGAAACCACAAGAACGGGTATATTACTATCCAATTCAACAAAGAGGTCGAGGAACTCTTCTCTGGTTTTCACAGGGTCAAGAAGACCGGTTAAGAAAGCAGCTGGGACATATCGAGCACCCTTTTGTTTGGTGAGGGCGTAGCGACTTTGTATAATTTCAGGAGTTACATTTGATGGGTCAGCATAGACGTGAGACTTGTATTGAGATTGTATGGCCTTCTCATTGCTCACTAGGACATTGTACATCATCCAACCTAGTGCTGGTGCTCTTAAGGTGCCTCGTAAAAAATCATACCTGTTTACACAAGGATTTTGAAATTAGATAAATACATGACTTACGATTTGCAGCATTTCTAAGAATAAAACCATAAAAGTGGCAGAATTAAAAAGTCAAAGATTTAAACCATAGAATGAGTAAAAATCAAGGCGCTTACAGCCATGACCACTGAATGTAATCAAATTGTAGATGTCTTCTATTGTTCTTATATAGTTACCTTGATTCCATGCTGGAATCTCGACCAAAGACAATTGGAAGAGGACCAGCCCAGGTAGGCGCAACAGCCGCAATAGCAGCTGGTTTCACAAGCCCCTTTTTGGCAGCTCGAACTGTGATAGTAGCAGCATGCCCTCCTCCGACAACTACCAGGTCATTTTCTGATTCAAGCCAAGAAATTTCAATCACTACAAACTCGTCACATGTAAATACAAAGCGGAAACCGTGCAAAAGTTACAGTAAGCCCCAATTTGGCATCAACGAGTTCACATATACCTGAAGATTTCACAGGGCTGTTTGGGGAATTTATAAAATCAGCCAAGAACTTTTCCATAACATCTGCATCATACTCCATCTTAGGCCGATCAGAAAATCCCAATCCAGGCCAATCAACAATAGTAGCACGCCAATTAACACCACCCTCTCTTTCTACAATGTCCTTCGCCACTAGCCTCCATTCCTCAACAGTACTAACATCTGATATAGTTGGCACCATGAGTAAATTCTTTGCAGGCTCAGCGCCATTTTTGACATGCTCTTCATAATAAATTTTAATGTCATTGTCCTTGTAATTCCACTCCCACTTACTGGTCTAAATTCATAAACCCAACAAAACGTGAAAAGACAATCAACAAAACATTCTTAAGGAATTTATAAATTAGACGCATGCCCATCTGCTGAATTTGACTTAAAGCTTAAAGCAAATCATCTAAATGGGAAAAGTTAAATATTGGGTATGAAAGGTCAGACCTTTGATTGAGTTGAGGCCTTGGAGATCTCCAGGGAGGTGGGAGTGGAAGCAGCCCTGATTGTTGCTGATTTTATGAAGTAGGGGACGCGCTTGGGATGAAATGGTTGGTGCGGGGTGTTGTATGAGATAGAGAGTGAAGAAGGGAGGAGAGTCGCTGATGAAGCCATGGATTGATCGGAGCTGTCGGAGAGATGGGATAGGTAACTGGCAGGCAATTGGGTTTAGGGTTCTTGAGGGGTTGGTGTCGGTTGAATGGAGCAGTTGAGACTGAGGCCTGCCAATGCTGACAAATCAGGAACCACAAATGCCTGAGATTTTCTTGTTTAGGGAAAAATCAGCAATTGATACAGATTGACCCATTTTATTAAAAGACTGTTAAACTAAATGATTTGTTTAATTCAAAAGGATTGTGTGAAAATTGTAGGCAAATTTTCATGAAGATCATAAAAGCTTCAAGTTTGAAATGCAGTAGACAAAGCCTTGAAAGAAAAGGTTGACTAGAATTTTTCTGGGAATACATAATTGGCAATGATAAATTATAGGAAACAAGATCTGTTTTTCAAAAGTGATTTTCATAAAATGTGGTTGAACATCATTTAGCTCTTGGATGCAAGCTTTTCTTTGGCTTTTTGAAGCTTGAGAACCTTCTTCACAATCTTCTGTTCTTCAAGCAAAAAGGCCCGGATGATCCTGATAAATTAAGATATTTTGATGAGCACAATAAAATAAAGTTAATACATAAGAAGAAGCTTATAGGCTTATTAATTTAGCAGACAACAGATCCAGCATGTTGTTGACATACCTTTCCCTCACAGCACCACCTGATAAAACACCACCATAAGGACGGTTAACAGTGCGCCTATTCCTGGAAAGCCTAGATCTTTTATACTCAGTAGGACGCAAGTGTGGAATCTGCATATGACAATATAGTTGATGAGCAATATTTTGATCATACAAGGAACACAACTCACCCTAAAAAAGACCAGAGTACCACAAGACTTATGATACCAATTAGTCTGTCAACTACAATACCAAATAGATATGAAATAGTAATATAGGTGTCAACAATACCAATTTGAAAACTCATGCACATACTAGGAGAAAGGCCGCATTAGCAAATTTTAGGCAACCAATGAAAATGACCATAACCATGTCAGGCTGAAAACACAACAGTGGATATATGTCCAGGCCTTGATTTATCAAGAAACAGCAAATATCTGAATCTATTATTGGATGAGGAAAATTACAAACGCCCAAACCCCATTCACTTGCGACACTCATAAACCTAAGCATCAGTAAACCATAAATTGTTATTATAAATGTGAATTCTTTTAGACCACATCAAATTTTTAAGGACAGCCAGAATGGAGAGGTGTCACACAAAGGGAAAATGTAGTATTAAATTACAGGATCTGCTCCAAATCACCAATGAAAAAGATTAACTGCAATTGATTATCTTGAATATAAGTAATACCAGAAAGATTGAACCTGAAAAATCCGTATACTTTATAACACACAAAGACAATGGAAATAAAACTCATGTACATACTCCTTGAATCCTTTTCCCAGTCACAGGGCATTTGGGGCCACTAGCCCTCTTCTTAAGAGTCTGGTACACAAGCTTTCCACCTACAGTAAACAAGGTACAAACACATAAGCAAACTCAGCATACTATCATCTTCAAACTCCAAATCTACAGCTCACAAACCATCATAAATTGTGTTAATCACATTCATTGGAATACCATTAACCCACACTTACAAAATCATGCATAGCTAGAAAGGCAAGCAAATACATCAGAGAAGCAATTAATAAAATTTCTGATATTATTAATCAATTCCAGTTTTAAAATCAATACATTTATGTTGAATTAGAAGTAGTACCGAATTAGAAGGCCGAACGATCAAGCAGCAAACTTGTTCAAACTCAAATTGCAATTCACTTTCTATTCAAATAAAGCTACCAGCTTCACACTAAACTCGACCAAACCCGTTTGTCTAATCATCAATGAGTGAACAAATCCAATTCGCACAACCAACAATAACATAGTATCAGATCTAAACAAGTGAATTCCTAATTGAGCAGCATACCTGGAGTCTTGACGACCCTGTTCTGGTTGGACTTGGTTGAGTAGCTATGTCTCTTACGGTAAGTCAAACGTTGAACCATTTTAGCTCTCTTACAAATCTCCCTTCCTCTTCCCCCTTATCAAAATGTGCTTACGTTTCACTCGCTAGGGTTTTGAAGATGCTACTGCTCAATGCTTTGTTCAATCAACGGCCGATATCAACACGATTTAATCCAACGGATCAAATCGTAATCTCTAAATTGGGCTCCAACCTGGAATGAGTCTCATGGGCCGGAAAGTGATATATGAGCCAACACTACTGTCAAACATATACGTAACCGGCCCAATAAAAAACAAAACTGTCAGATCAAACCGCAAGAATCTTACAACCGTCTCTACAAGATTCCTTCACCTTGACATTACTTTAACACACGTGGCACGATCCCAGCCGTTCATCGCAAAGTCCTAACACTAGCTGATGCTTCAAAATTCAGGGTTTTAGACAGGGCAGCAACAACAACAACACGATAGAGACACTATTTAACTGCATCTTCTGTGCTACGAATTCGTGTACGGAAATCGAACATGCCGGCTGACAAGGGGAAGAAACTGAAGGTTTCTGTTGATGAGAATTCAGCTGACCTTGTTGATTGTGAGCTTGTTGTATCGATTGAGAAGTTGCAGGAGGTGCAAGACCAGCTCGAGAAGGTGATGTGATAACTCAGTATGCTTCAATATTTTAGCAGTGTCGATTTTTTGTATATGGGTTTTGTGATCTGAGGTTGAGATGTTATGTTGTGGGGTACTGGGGTTCATGCTGCTGTATTTTCATGTTGTAATGCTGTGTTTCTACTTTCTAGCATGTTGATTTTGTGTTTTTTAAGGTTAGGTTTGTTTGTATTTTAAATTGTCTCTGTTTAATTTTCCATTTAGTTACACTGTTCATGCTCTTAGTCAGCATGATTAAGTTCATGATTTTCAGTCGTTTGATTTTATTTTCTTAGTCAGGATGATTCAGTATCTCTAACTGAACATCTAAAAGCGATCATGGTAATTACTAATTAGTGACTATCGAGTAATAATCTGTGTTATGCGGATTGCGCAATGTCTGGTTCATCCTTCACTGAAAGTAAATGTAAACCTGGAGAAACTGATAGTTTTTTGTTTTACTTTATAATGGCAGATAAATGAAGAGGTGAGTGATGAAGTGTTGGTCGTGGAGCAGAAGTACAACGAGATTCGTCAGCCAGTTTACAAGAGGAGGAATGAGATAATCAAGTCTATTCCTGATTTTTGGTTGACTGCTGTAAGTGTTTTTCGACACCCTTTCTATGGTTCCCTTGTCATGACATTCAACAAGGAACTCAAATCGAGGATGTGACTTGGAATATGCAGTTTCTAAGCCATCCCGCTCTCTCTGAACTATTGAATGAAGAAGACCATAAGGTTAGACTAGGAAAACGTCCACGTACGATTTCATAGTTTGCCGTCCGCATTGTTTGTTGACATGTTATTTTTCTATCGTGATAGATTTTCAAGTATCTGGATTCATTAGAGATTGAGGAAGCTAAAGATGTGAAATCTGGTTACTCCATCCATTTTGTAAGTTCTCTAAGTGGCTCAAAGTGATAAATAAGATTCAATGCCTGAGGACTAATTATTTACCTATTGGTTTATGTAGATCTTTAATTCAAACCCATACTTTGAGGACGCCAAGCTCACGAAGACCTTTTCCTTCCAAGACAAAGGAGCTGCCGAAGTCTCATGTACGCCAATCAAGTGGAAAGAAGGCAGGGTAAGCAGTTTGAACCTTTCTTAAATCAAGGGTGTTTCATCACTCAGACATTTACACTTTTAAACATTTTCTGCTTATCTTACATGAAGAGAATTTCGAATGGAACTCTTGAAAGAAAAGGAAATAAGCGGCCTTCACACGATGAAAGGTTTGCTCATCATTGCTTACCCTTCTGCTGTGTGTTATAATATGACTGTTTTTACTACCATTCATTTTGGATGCCACTGCAGTTTCTTCAGCTGGTTCAGCGAGACTCCTGCAATGGGAATCAGTGACATTTATGACGAGGTACAAGTTCATGCATATTTGCTGATTTAATTAAGTTTTTAAATTTATTCCCTTTTATTTCAAGATCTGTTCTAAATTCAGATTGCAATTATTTCCAGATTGCGGAAATAATCAAGGAAGACTTGTGGCCTAACCCTCTCATCCACTTCAACAATGTATGAATGGCTGTATTGTAATTAACTGTTTATATTAATTAGAGTTCCCTATTGCATGTCGTCTTGTTCAGTTGGTTTCTCTGCCCTTCTAATATTAGCAGTTTTTACAGGAGGAGGATGAAAATGAGTTTGAAATTGAAGATGAAGATGATGAGGAGGTACAAAAATGCACACTGTTTACCTACGAATACACTGATTTTAGGTTTTTGAAAAATATCTTTAATCAAACTCGATACTAAATATAAATATTACTATTGTTGCTCAGGGTGAAGGAGTGGATGGGTTTGAATTTGAAGACGATGAGGAGTCTGACAGGGAAGATGCCAATTAACTAGCATAGAATGTGTCCGTCGCAGCGCATCCTACTGATCCTATTTGTGGTCTCGACCTCTCGTCGAGAATATCAATCAGTCAAATATTCAAGTAATGGTATATGTACCAAGTACTTTTGTGATGACTGTTTTCTGATACAAACATGTTATTATTGAGGTCACTTAATAGTTGATACACTGTGAATTTGCCTCTTTGAGATACTACTTCACTTATCAAATGCTTCTTATACATTTATATGTCTGTTCTTGGATTCAGTTATCTTAACATGTTATCTTGAGGTCCTTTTCGAGACATGAATTTTGCGCTTAGGATTCAGCTCAATCAGATAAATATAATGGCCTCAAATTGAGAATGATTAAGTAGCTTTACATTTACAGTACCAATGTGAATGGATTCATCTTGGTAAACATGGACAATACAGTAGTTTACAAGCACAGTACACTTGATATTAATACATTTTTTAAATGAAACCAAGACAAATTTATATTGAGTGTGAACACACAGCAGGCTGATCAGGAAAAGGGAAGGAGTGGAAGGTCAGTGCTGCAGTTCAGAGGAGGACTAACTCTTCCATTTCAGAAACTGGAAGATGTCAACATTATGCCATTTATTATTGAGGCTGTAAATAATTGTTGAATTAAAATTGATGCTTGTGACAGCTGGAATTGTAGTAATTCTCAAAAACAATAAAAATAAAATAAGACTGGGAATATGAGTCAGATTGAACTGTTGAAGAAGCTTCTTCTATTGTACTTAAGCTTTTCTTCTCAAGCTTCTTACCACCATACAATTTACACTCTCTTCTTCCCGAATCACTATTCACCCAATCAGAACACCAATCGGAGATCTTTAAGATGGGATCTGGAGCGGGTAGCTTTCTCAAAGTCCTGCTAAAGAATTTCGATGTTCTTGCTGGGTATTTTATTCATTCAAACCCTAATTCCATTCACACCCAGTTGCTTAATTTCATTTATTAGATCTGTTATGTGATAAAGATTGATTCTTTGGAATTGGGTATGAGCTAATTTCTGCTCTAGTGTTCAATTTGAGCTTGGGGTTTTCACTCCTCTCCTTGATGCCATGTATTTGTATTGATGTTCATGCTAAAGTGTTTCACTTTGTTGTTTGTTTCAGGCCTGTGGTCAGCCTCCTTTATCCACTGTGAGTGATAATTTTGATTTATAATTGTATTAAACCAGTTCACTTTGTCACTCAGAGGAATTGGTTTTTTCTACTGCTATCATATAGGGTATTGTGGTTGTTTACAGGTATGCTTCTGTTAGGGCTATTGAGACGAAGTCTCCAGTGGATGATCAGCAGTGGTTAACTTACTGGATTCTGTATTCAATGATCACCCTTTTTGAACTCACATTTGCTAAAGTTCTCGAGTGGTAAAGTCTGTGATCGTTTTGACATATGTTTTCTATCTTCATTGTGCCGAATGATCAGTCGAGCACTGATATGTTAGATATGTCTATCTATTAATACCAACGTTGCACTTATTCTATGGGTATTACTAATATATGTTGTGAGTAGCTAATTCGTTTATATTAGTGTGTGCCCACGGGTCTTCATTAACGATTCTGGTGTCTTTTCAAGTTGAAGACTTTGCCAATTTATCTGTAACCTTGTATGTTGCTGCAGGATTCCGATATGGTCATACGCAAAGCTGATTGCAACTTGTTGGCTAGTCATTCCATACTTCAACGGCGCTGCATATGTGTATCAGCATTATGTAAGACCATTATTCGTCAACCGCCAAACTGTGAACATCTGGTACGTACCTAAAAAGAATGATGCATTCAGCAAGCCAGATGACATTATGACTGCAGCTGAAAAATACATTGAAGAGCACGGATCTGATGAGTTTCGCAAACTCATTAGCAAGGTCAGCACATTTCCACTTCACCTTTGATTCAAGTTGATTGCTTAGAACCGAAATCTTTTTCCTTGAAATCAAAATCATTCACAATAATCATCAAAGCTCATTTTGGGCCTTGGCTCTTGTTACTTTTGCCTATGCAGGCTGATGGTGAAGTGAAGTCTAAGACTAAGAGTAGCAAGTACGTCTTCGACAGTGATGGATACAGATATTAGCTTATTAATACCTCAGTTTCTAATGCAGCTGATCCTACAGCACTACACAACTTCAGCTAGTGTGGTGCAGGGTTCTTAAGTACATGTCTGTTTGATGTTTAAAAAATAAAAATGCTGTCAAATTCGTAGTAAACTTATGTTGGATTTATATATGTTACCCTTTTTCATTTTGTGCACTTGCTCAATGGCTTTACACCTAGTTTGATTCATTTTTTATTTTTGCGATAAAATGTTGAAATCAAAGGTTGTGCTAAAATGAATATTACTATAAGTTATAAATTATAGTTTATATTGAATATTACAAAGGTGAGACTGAAGTTCCAATTCTAGTTTCAAGAATCACCATCATGTTTTTTTAAGTTTGTATGTTAGATGTTTCAGAATCTTACAAGAGAACGCTACTCAAGAGGTATCCTCATTAAATATTTCGGCTCCTCTGGCAACTTTGATGAACACGTCCTCTAGAGTGGTATCGGCAATTCCCCATGCTTGGACTGTGAACTGTCTCTTTGCATCCTCAACAACAGAAAACACATCTGCCATGTTCACTTCGTTTTTAGGCAGCTCAAACTTTTGAGTTCCTGACAGATGGTATACCCGCTTTGCGTTAGGGGAGAGGTATGTCACTAGTCGCTCCACTTCCTCTTCATGCTCTGCTGCTGTCGTCATAGTGAATATGTAGGTGCCTCCATATCTACCTTTCAACTGTTCTCAGAAGGGTTGGATTTAAATCTTGTGTTAGTGGAGTACTATAGAGAAAAATGATTATAAGGAAATGTATGCCTGACAATCATCATTACCTCCTTGGGATTCCCAACACATTGTAAGCGTCCATCCACAAATATACCTAGTCGGTCACATAAATGTTCTGCCTCTTCCATCGAGTGAGCTGACGAGGACATTCGTAGGTAAATATTAATTGCATTTCGGAGAAATTTAGATGAACATAAGTATGCATGTTTAGGGCTCTGAAATTAAGTGTGAGGATCTTACTGGTTAAAATGATTGCTCTCTCTTGCTTTGCTCGTTTCACAACATTCCACAAACTATTTCTCGAAGCTGGATCTAAACCTGTGCTGGGTTCATCCATGTAAACAACCTACAAAATGCTCATGAAAAACCATCATAAGTAACGAGTATAGAAAAGATTCAGTGATGAAAAAGAGAATGTAAATGTGTACTTTTGGGTCTCCAATAAGAGAAATTGCAACACTAAGCCTTCTCTTCATCCCCCCACTATATTTCCCTGCAGGTTTGTCCGCGACTCCTCCTTGAAATATATTAAGTTCCTTCAATGACGCTTCTACTGCCTGCATCAAACCAAAAGTGACTGAGAAATAACACCGATTGTCTTTTTATCTAATTTAATTTGCCATATGACAGCATCAACTGAAATGTCTTATGACTGACAATCACATTGCTCTGGAATGCTAATTCTCGCTTACTTGGTGTAAAGCATCCCCTTTGAGATTCTTTAGCCTCCCATAAAACAGCAAATGCTCCCTTCCAGTCAAGGTCTCCCAAAGCAAACTTTACAAATGAAATAAGTTAAAGACGCTCCATATATTTTTTGAAATCATTTTTAAAAGTCAGCACAAAGAAAGATGATAGATAATCTCTAAGAATGGTGAAGTTTCTTACTCATGCTGAGGGCAAACACCCATTTTTGTGTACACTGAATCCATTTGAGTCCGGATGTCCATTTTCTCAACATAAGCCGTCCCAGAAGTTGGAGTAGTGAGCCCGATCATCTGCAAGAGTTTAACAGCAGAGCTTTTGGTGGATATAAAAGATGAAATGCCTTACTAAATTTCACACAGATAAATACAGCAGAGCTTATGGTGGATAAAAGATTTCAGAACATACAAGTTACTTCATAAGTCCCTCTTTCACTCAGAAAATAAAGCACATGAACTGACCTCAAGAAAACAATAAAACATAGAACAAAGTTTTTTTCTCAAAGTAAAACCAATAAACAGGCACTGAACGTGGTAACAGTCTGAATCGAAACTTGCTTTCTTACCATACTAATAAAGGATGTTTTTCCTGCACCATTTGGACCAAGCATGCCAAAACATTCACCAGAAGGGATTGCCAGGGACAACCCTTTTACTGCATGTTTCTCAGGGTTCCCATCACTCCCTGGGTAGACCTTTTTCAAGTTATCAACTATGATCGAATGACTTAGACTATGTTCATGCAGCAACTGCTGAACTTTAACAACCTTCACAGAAGCATAAATTTTTAGATTTAGCAGGTTGGTAAGTATGATGCATAGATTGAATTTAATTGGATGTATAACGATAACCCAGCTGACCAAACCTAGTCATTATAGCCAATTTTAAAAATCAGCACTAACCTCTTGTTGAACATCAGGATTCTCCACCTGCTCAAGAGATTTTGAAGCAAGTCTGTGGAAGATTGGCTTCTTGGTAATTTTTTGCAAGAAAAATGATGGACCTCTTGGGACACCACTGCCAGCTGATACAGTTTTATCTATATAATATGCCAGGAAAAGCATGCCAATCCATTCAACTAACATGATAATCAAGACTTCTCTCATAGCGCTCTTTCCATTAATCACCTGATACCACGTAAGTCCTTTACCAGCACCAGCATACAACCCAAATTCCCCCAATCCTCGATAAAGAGAAAATCCAGGGTACAACTCCATCATAATAATCCAGTGTCCTGCATATGGTAAATTTGAGTTGGAGCCGACAGGTTCAGAGACCATCAGGTAATTTACAGCACATGGTCTTACACAAACGGAGAACTGCCTAATAAGGTTTTAAAACACTAAGAAAGAAAATTAAGAAAGAAAGAATTTGAGCAGCGAATTGGCAATAAAATAATATTATAGACTTAAAGTACAAATACCATTCTTCTATAACTTACTTGCAATAGATTGTATAAGAGGGTTAAAAAGAGTAATTCCCAGTAGCCCGGTTGCGAAAACAAGAATGTAGCCAATTACTGCAAATTTGATATACAATTCAGGCTGTAAATTGAAGTGATATAAACTAGAGAAAATATAAAACAAAATTTACGTACTGACAAAGTAATATACCAGTAGCAGTTTTCACTTTTGAAAAAAATGCAGCCAGAAGGAAGGCCCAGGAAATCTGCAGGTTTGCATAGACAAAATAAAAAGCAAACTGCAAGCTATAGGAATTCAGTTTGAAAAACTCTAGACCTGCAAGGAATTGACTTTGTCAAACAATGCACGGAAGTCTGGTATCTTACACAAGGCTTAACAAGAAAATTGTAAAGTTTACCCATAATTGAGCCAAATGCAACCAAGGCAAAAAAGTATACTATTGACGTCAAAAGAAAATATGCATAAGAAATCATCCAATAGGGTCCGTCTCCAAGTCCATGCATCTTCATCATGATTCTTAGCCTCTCTTGTTTCTCGTACACCAAAGCACCCAACACAACCTGCAGCCACCACATTTAATGTGGATATTTTCTTGAATAATAGCTCATTAATGATAACAAAAAAAAAGAGGAGACGGTACAACAAAAACAACACATGTCACCATGACTCAGAAAGAGACAGGTAATAACTAGGCAAACCGTGATTTCAATTTTCAGTATATGATTAAATTTATGGGATCCCAAACTCCACTTTTTGTCTGTTAATGAGATTTCTATGCCTCCCATGCCAATATAAACTTCACACTACACTTTGAAGCGTCTTTAATCATCTATATGACTGTTCATGCTTCAGTCACATGGCGTAAATTATACCGTATAAGCAATGAAATGTAGATTTTGAAACTTACCGGGAGTAACAATAGAGCAACCCACGAATAAAAAAGTGATCCAAATAAACTGGCTACATCAAATAGATTAGCAGACTGGACGGGCTTGGGCATATCTTTAATATATCGGAAAAGCATCCTTGTTCCAGGGCCTTTCAAGAACTGGAGGTAAGCATTTGATATCTGAGTTGATTTTTTTACAAATGAGATGCCTCGTCCTTGAAAAAGTTTATTAGAAAAATGCACAAGTCCTAGGCTCATGCGTTTTAGTTTAAAGGGTAGACAAGATACCATGTTTATCAAACGAGGCACCCGAACCGACGCGACTGCTTTATCGGATAAGGTTGCATTGTACTGTATGGTGACATCAAAGTTCTTTTTGTCTGAGTTTGAAAAGTCATATGCTGCAAATGAAAGGCATATATAACTAGCCAACCTTAATTTTTTTGTTTCATGATCCGAGTAGAATAGAAATTTTTAACAAATATAAAAGAAACTCACCAGCTATTATCTCGTTGACTAATCTCTGCGAGTTCCCTTTCCAGAAACCTTTGTATAGTATATCATTGACCTCAAGAGAACTGTTGCGCCATAACGGTAATCCTTGCACACATTTTATGTCTATATTCAAAATAACAACACATTAATGATCGAACATATATGTTTCAAATTTAGCAAACAAATTAAAACCAGGATTGACAGAAATCGTATGTGATAACACTGAATCATCACCGCCTACTGGAATTTGTGCAAAAAATGAACCAGTTGATCCACAATATGACTGTATTTGATAGATGCTTGAGTAAGTATCTTCAGTAGAGTTAACAGTATCCGAACCCTGTAAACATTCAGATTAAAACATGAAGGCCAACAGTCAACAGATAACAAAATTACAAACATTGTAAACTTTAATACTTCTCTTTATCTATTTTTATAAAAAGGATTTCAGAACCCACCAAGACGTTATTAACCAAACTACCAGTTGGACTGGATAAGTTCACAGAATAGCTTGCGAACATCCAATTTCCCAGCCCTGAAAGCAATAACAAGTCACGTAAATGAAATAACCAGAAAATAGTCCTAACTTTAAGTACACTTCAAGTAGTAGTAGTACTAGACTAGTTAATCAGTGCTAGAAATATACCTTGACCAACAGACATATCATTCCCACTGAGAAGCACAACAGCAGGACATGTTCCCTTACTTCGGCATTTCCCTCTAGGGAAATCATTCGATGCAAAGATATTATTTTTCACCGCTCGACTTTCGGGTTTTGGTACTTGTATTAGCGGAAGCTCGCTGGGAGGATTAAGCGTGGGACAATTGGTCATACCATCATCAGAATATCCAGCCTCACATTTCGTCTTACATTTATATTCATTGTTTATTACAGCACAGTCACATTGACATGTCGGAGCTACCTGTTTACCATAAGCGCTCACCGCTAATTTCAACCCAAAGAGTATCATGACGAGTAGGAAGGGGATCACAATGAGCCTTATGTTTGCCTTCATATTCCTTTTCTGTCGAATTGAAAGAACAAACTCAACAAAAGAAGACAAAACACTAAAATGTACACACATTCAGCAGCATCAATAGGCACAAACGTTGACTAGGTCAACTGTGATCACAATTCACCAAAGTTGTTCACACAAGCAGCAAAACAATCCGATCAAATAAGGAAAATGAAGAACCTGAAAAGTGAGACTCTTCCGGAGCAAGGCATCCGCCTGGGTCCAGAAGCTTGCAGGACCTTCCGCCATCGGAAACGCTAAATCCCTAACGACAAGCCAAATCGGTAGTCTCTCGTCTTTTCTTTTCGTCTCCGACTCAAATAAGCGGTAGCGGCAGTCGGACCAAAATGACGAATCTACCCTTTTAAAGGACGGTCTTACCCCTAGATGAGTTTGGTAACTGGTTTTGACGTTTTGCATTTCAATTATATTTGGTAAATGAAAGGCCTTTGTTAGGAAAGCACATTATTTGATGCACTTGAAGAAATGGTAGGCTGATGTGAAAATATATTTTATAGAAATTAAATGCAATATGGGGACTCGTTTCTTTATTTAGCTTTGCATTTATAAATGCTAGCCTATCCTAATGTGGAAAATAAGGATAATAAATGTGGAAATGTGTGATTGTGTACTAGTAGATCAATGTGAAAATGAAACATTTGATTACACACTTTTTTTGGATGTGAAAAATATATATATGACAATTCGAAACAACATAGATTATTCATTTGAAATGAAAGTAGAATATTGAAACATCTGAAATGGAATTTTTGGAAAAAATCAAAGCTTCTACGCTATCTCAATTGCAAAATAGTCGTCACGTGAATCATTGATTTTACATCGAATATCAAGAAATTGAACTATTTTTAGTAAAGAATAATGCATGGGCATAAACATGTTCACACTACCATAAAGGGCAAAATCGTCATTTCAGCAAATATCGTTCCCTTCGACAACTCACTTCATCCCCCGCCATTTACACACACCAAAACCCTAGCTAAATCCCGACCGATCACTCAAAATTCCGATCTATTATCCGGCGATGGAGCTCCGAACAGGATTACCGTTACTTTTCCAGCAGTTCACGGCTCTGTTAAGGAAGAATTACATTTTGGCTTGGCGGAACAGGCGAGCGACGATTCTGCAAATCACTGTCTCGTTTTTCTTTCTGTTGATGATTTTCTGCATCGATTACGCGTTCGAATATCAAGCAAGGATAGAGTACTCGAAGCAGGATGTTAAGGATCCGGTGGCGTTTGTGGCCCAGGCGATTCCTGATTGCGAGGACGACTTGTTTGTTAATATTCCTTGTTATGATTTTGTGTGGAGCGGGCCGAAAAGCACCAGGATTCAAATGGTTGTTGACGCGATTAGGGACAACAATCCTGGTAGACCGATTCCTCCAGAAAAGGTGATTTTTTTGCTTTGTTGTATTTGACTTGATATTATTGGCTGGATTGAGAAAATGAATATGTTATTGTATTCTATTGCAGGTGAAGTACTTTGAGACGCCGAACGCCGTCGACTTGTGGCTATTTCAGAATCAGCTGCGGACAACAGGGGCACTGCATTTGGAGGAAAATAATTCTACATCTATAGGTTATGGGATTCAAACTAATGTTACTCAAGCCAAAGATGATAAAGCATCTGATGATCCCGGATTCATGTATCGAATTCCGCTTCAAGTTGCTGCTGAAAGGGAAATTGCTAGGTCCTTGATCGGAGGTTTGTTATTTATTCTTTTGATCGTCTTGTAGACTTTTGTTAAGTTAGTTGTTCAAAAGTTGTCGTATGGACATTTCTCTATTCAGATTTTTCCGGGGACAGTGAGTGATATTGTGATAAGACTGGGTTATTTTGTGTTTGCAGACCCAGGGTTTAATTGGGTTGTCAAATTTAAAGAATTTGCACATCCACCGGGGCATGCTGACGAACCTTCTAAAATAATTTCAAGTCTTGGTCCACAATTTTTCCTGGCAATGACAATGTTTGGCTTTGTTTTCCAAATGACTTCATTAGTCCTAGAAAGGGAGCTCAAACTGCGACAGGTGACGACTTTTTAATGATTGTTTATCCAACACCCTATCTTAGTGACATTGGGAACCTGTTTAGTTGTTTTCTCTTTTCTCAATTGCTTCTCTCTAGTGCAGGCAATGTCGATAATGGGGCTTTACGAGACGGCATATTGGTTATCGTGGTTGATATGGGAGACGCTCATGTCCATTCTATCATCACTTATGACTGTTCTGTTTGGAATGATGTTCCGATTTGATTTCTTTACAAAGAATGGTGTTGGAGTGGTTTTCCTTTTATTCTTTGTTTTCCAAATTAACATGGTAAATCACCTATCTATTCCCACTCGTTGATTAGTCATACTATACTTGTCATTGAGTTCATACCAAAATGTTATTCCAGGGTATGCAAATCTCATTCCTCGTAACAATTTTACTTGTCAGACCGGGTTCGCATTCATGTTGTCAACCTTCCTTAGCAAGTCAAGTTCTTCAAACACAATAGCATTCATCGTATTCCTTGTTGGCATTGTCACAATGGTACTTATTGACCAGTCATGTAGTTATATCATTTAAAATGTACAAGGCTTGCATAATATACCAATTATATGATTTTGCAGGTGTTTTCAGCTGGACCATTTTTTTACTCAAAGACAATACGACCTTTATATCAACATCTCTGGTCGCTCTTTTCCCCAAATCTTTTCAGTAGAGGCATTTATTTGCTTAATCAGGCAACTGAGGCTGACCCGAATCAAAAACACACTGGCATGAAATGGGAAGATATATCTAAATGTGATCAGCCAGACTGTACAATGACCATGGCAAGTGTGCTGTTAATCTCCCATAGCTTTTCATTTGTAAAATACTTAATTTTGCGTGTGATGCGACTAACATTCTTTTGATGTGAAACAGAGAGAGGTATACATATGGCTTGCTTTAACATTTATACTATGGTTTCTACTTGCAATTTACTTTGACAACATACTCCCAAACTCCTCTGGAGTAAGGAAATCGGTGATTTACTTTTTGAAAATTGGGTACTGGACAGGAAGGGGTGGAGACAAAATGGAAGGTATGGCAAATCAAAGCTCTATGGTATCGACTTTCACCCTATTCCATTTGAGATTTTCACGAAACCTAAATATACTGCGTTTCAGAGACTGGTATTCATAGTTGGGTGGGTTCGGTTCCTGCGCTGGAACCTATAACTCCCGATGATGATGTTCTTGAAGAAGAAACTTACGTAAAACAGCAGGCGAGAGATGGTGAAGTGCGTTCAAATATCGCCGTTCAAGTACGGGGACTTGTAAAATCATATCCTGGGAAGTGTTTAAAGAAAGGTGCCAAAAGTCTGCCTTTTCATGCCGTTAGGGTATGTCTTACAGTTTACCACTTTGAAAAATGCTCACATATGCTTCTATTAATATTTTGACTTTGCTTAACTTCAACATATTGAATAGAAAGTTTCACGTTTCACTGTAACCTTGGTGCCAATGAACTTATTTTATAACTGTAGGGGTTATGGATTAATATGCATAAGGATCAATTGTTTTGCCTTCTTGGACCAAACGGAGCTGGGAAAACTACTACAATAAGTTGCTTGACTGGTATTACGCTTGCGACCAGTGGAGATGGTAAGTCGATGTACAACAGCAACATATCCACCACATACTTTTTGTCTGGCGACGTCAATTTTGGATAAATGTAATTGACCTTCCATATTTATGTGCAGCGTTGATCTATGGAAACTCTGTAAGGAGTTTAGTTGGGATGTCACAAATACGAAAGATAATTGGAGTCTGTCCTCAGGTTCAGTTTTCTTTCAATTGTTAAAGAGAAGCAGCTATTTCATGGAGTTGAATATAATATTGAATTGACTTCCGTCCTTTTTTCTCCTTTTATTTTCTTTTGCAATTTATTTCGGCTTTATTCTATAGTTTGATATACTTTGGGAGGCATTGTCTGGACTGGAGCATATTCATTTGTTTGGTAGACTTAAAGGGTTGTCCCCATCTGCACTCGACCAGGTACACCATAAGAAAATACTAAAAGGCCAATGTTTGAACTAATGTAATCTTGAATTAATTTAATGTGCTATGTTGGTAGGTGAATGTTTAATAACAGTTCAGTTTGACTTTACTCAATGCAGATTGCTAAAAAGTCCCTCGCAGAAGTGAAACTGACAGGGGCAGCAAATATAAGATCTGGGAGTTATAGTGGAGGAATGAAGCGCCGTCTTAGTGTTGCCATTGCTCTTTTGGGTGATCCAAAGCTAGTTATCTTAGACGAACCTGTAAGCTGGCATTATATTTCACAACCCAACTTTGAAATTGTGATGAGTGTTTAATATTGGTGCTTGTTCTGCAGACAACAGGCATGGATCCGATAACAAGAAGGCATGTATGGGACATCATAGAGAGAGCGAAGAAAGGAAGAGCAATCATCCTGACAACACACTCCATGGAAGAAGCTGACATCTTGAGTGACCGTATTGGTATAATGGCAAAGGGTAGACTTCGGTGTCTTGGAACCTCCATAAGATTGAAGTCAAAGTTCGGGACTGGATTTGTTGCCAACGTCAGCTTCAGAGGAACATCCAACGAAAATACAAACAATACCCATGCAACGGCAGTAAAGGATTTCTTCAAATCTGTATGTGCCTTTTTCCCATCATCTTTGGTTATAGCTGTATATCATCAAATCAATGTATTTTCTTCCTTACTGAGAACTTGCTTCACAGCATCTGAATCTGAAACCAAAGGAAGAGACTAAGGCTTTCCTCACTTTTGTTATTCCTCGACAAAAAGAAGCGCTGTTGAAGGTTTTGTTTCTTTACTTGACCTCTATGTACTCTTAAATAGGCAAATATTTCGTTGGGCCTTTACTAATTCTATTTTATGTCATTTGTGAACAGCGTTTTTTCGAAAAGCTTCAATCTCGACAAGCTGAATTAGGTATATCTGATTTCCAAATAGGACTGGCAACTTTGGAAGAAGTCTTCTTGAACATTGCAATGAAAGCTGAACTGGAAAATGCCACAGCTGAGGGAAAAACATTACCTCTGACACTAACATCTGGAACAACGATTCAGGTAACTGTAGAGTACATATGTTAGTTATCGGATTGACCGTGCGATGCTTACTAGAGCAACTAAAAGATAACCAAAATGATTGACATGTGGATAGCTGGAAGAGTTTACTCAATTCTAAAAGCTGATGTGATGCAGATTCCTGTTGGAGCTCGATATGTGGCAATACCAGGGACAGAATCCTCCGGAAATCCAAAAGGGCTTATGGTAGAGATACAGTGGGAGCAAGACGAGTCAGGGTCCCTCTGCATATGTGGACAGTCAGCTGAAACTCCTGTACCCCAAAACGTGAATCTGTCTTCTTCATCAACAGCTGCGACCATTAAATTAAACAAGAAAGGAGTAGTTAAAGGGATACCAATTGATCCTCAGTATATAGTTCAGGACTAGGAGCACCAGTAGAACATACAAATCTATTTTACATGCAATGCAGCATGTGTACTAAAATATTGCATTGATCTATGCTGAATAATACAGTCAAACCAGAAAACGTGCTTTGAAACTGCAGTTGAACCGAGAAATGAGAAACCACTCGGTTGGTTTGATATCGAAGCCGAGTGGACTAACATTTAACAATAATGCCCTTAGGTCACATTACTTTCTCTCATGTGTTAGGGGGTATAATCGTCTAAAAAATAGCTAACCATTTCAGTCACCAATAGAGTGACGATCAGTTTTCCAACTAAGATCGGAACTTACCAGCACTCAATTTCAAGCCTGATTGATTTAATTATTGTATTTGGATTGAAGCGGAGCGGAGTTTCAATGTTCAGGTTTCTGAGTTCCGGAGTTGCTTCTCAGGCTATGATTTCAAGGAGACGCACTTCTTTTGGGGTTAATAGGTATGTGATTTTCAGGTTTCTTTGCTTGCGGGGCTGTTGGCTGTTGTTGTTGTTGTTATTGTCCTTGTTTGTGTTTGACGAGGATCAGACCTAATTTCGATGTGTTTATTGATCCTTTTGATATGCTTAGTTTAGCTTATTAGTTGATTGTCTAGACTTTGTGTGTGGAGTTCATGATAGCCAATTAAAGGGAGACAATGCTTGATTTGGAATTTTTTTTTATGCTGAAGATCCTAACATTTTTTTATTTGCAGTAGGTTCGTTCATTCGTTACCTTTTGCTACTGTTGAGGTTGAAGAGATATCCAGCTCGCAGCCTGCCCAAGTTCATAATCTAGGTATGTGAATTAGAATGGCTGTCTCTGAATGTTCGAAATATCATAGTGACACGTTATTGGTTGTTCCGCATCAAATTCAATGTTTGTCTCAATATAAAATCGTGATTGTATTTGAAATGCAGTCAAAGGCAAGTGGGGAGGTTCATCAAAGGTTAACACTCTTTTGGATCCTCTAAATGGTGAACCATTTATTAAAGTCAATGAAGTCAACATATCTGAAATACATGTAAGTTAATTACTCACTCATTTTCCACACTGTCACTTTAACAACAACTAAAATACCCAAATTTGTCCTGTTTTCTTGTAATGATGCCCCATTGAGCAGCCGTTCGTGGAGAGCTTATCAAAATGCCCTAAACACGGTTTGCACAACCCATTCAAGTCACCTGAAAGGTTTCCGTACATTACTAGTATCCTCGCCTTAACTCACAAACTACCTTCTTTAGATGACACTCCTCAAGAAGACTACATCTTATTTTCAGGTATCTTTTACTAGGTGACGTGACAACTAGAGCTGCTCATATGTTATCTCTTCCAAAAGTAAGTCACAGTATTTACAGTATTTTGCCTTCTCATTCGTTATATTGTTTAAAGACATTCACAGTGATACCTTTTTTGACTCTTAGGTGTCCGATTTCTTCACTAGGTTGATACAAAGGGTCGCTCCAAAAAGTTATAAACAAGCTGAAGGGGAAGTCTTTGTGACACGAAAGTTTCTAGAAAATTTCTGTGGTGATCAGGTCCTTTAGGCTATGCAAACAATTAATAAAAAACTATTTAAATATATTAACTGTCGATTTATTTGTATCTAAGGGTATAAAATTGTTTCTATAGGTTCGGTTCTTAGCGAGGTCTTTCGGAGTACCTGGAAATCATCTTGGACAGCAAAGTCATGGTTTTCGGTGGCCATATGGTCCTGTAAGACACTTTTGTTGTTTAACAACTCTTACGTCTCCCATACTCTCAGTTTCATTCAGTTAGTATGTGTTGGAATTCACTATTGCAGGTGGTGATTATAACACCGTTTAATTTCCCTCTTGAGATTCCTCTGCTTCAGTTGATGGGTGCCCTTTATATGGGAAACAAGCCACTTCTCAAAGTTGATAGTAAGGTTTGGGATCCTACACATTCCTAATTTTCTCTTACTGTACTTCTATTCTGTTTCATTCTCCATGTTACTCTTAACTAATATTAATCAGGTGAGCATTGTGATGGAGCAAATGTTACGATTACTTCATAGCTGCGGACTACCAATGGAAGATGTCGACTTTGTGAACTCCGACGGGCAAACAATGAACAAGATATTATTGGAGGTTAGTCATTGTACCCGTTTATTTAGGTTTCCCAGCAGAGAAATTATTTATAAATCGATCTCTCACCTTGTGGCAGGCCAATCCTAGTATGACGTTGTTTACTGGTAGCTCAAGAGTAGCGGAGAAATTAGCTGTCGATTTGAAGGGTCGCATTAAGTTAGAAGATGCGGGTTTCGACTGGAAAATTTTGGGTCCTGATGTTCAAGAGGTTTGTTTTTGTAACCACCATGAAATTTAATATTGAAGTTCTACCTGAGTATACACTCACGATGAGTTTTACACGAGCAGGAGGAATATGTAGCATGGGTTTGTGACCAAGATGCGTACGCATGCAGTGGCCAGAAGTGCTCTGCGCAGTCTATATTATTCATGCATGAGGTCTGTGATATTGTCATCTGTATGCTCAATCAAATTGTAGTTTTTGGTACTAGATTGTCTCAAAACTGATTGCTGAAACTCATCTCTGTTGTCCTGATTGGTAGAATTGGTCGAAGACATCTCTGTTGTCAAAACTGAAAGACCTTGCTGAGCGAAGAAAACTTGAAGATTTGACTATTGGTCCTGTTTTGACTGTAAGTTGCGCCGTGATATTAGCATTATTCAGTCACCAATATTGTTATGGATATATTTGGGTAACATTTCTCCTTTTTCTGTTCCACAGTTAACAACGGAAGCCATGCTTGAGCACGCTAACAACTTGCTCAGGATATCAGGTTCGAAATTACTCTTCGGTGGTGAGGCTTTGGAAAATCATTCCATCCCATCAATTTATGGTGCTATAAAACCAACAGCCATTTACATTCCCATTGAGGAAATTCTCAAGGATGAGAACTTTGATTTGGTTACGAAAGAGATATTTGGACCATTCCAGGTTACGGAACTCATTTGATAATTGTTCATGTTTTTATACACATTGTTGTGTGTACTGTGTACGCAAAATGGACTCATAGTGTAGCTCTGACATTCTTTGTTTATTTTGTAGGTTGTCACAGACTACAAAAATAATCAGTTACCCATGGTTTTAGAAGCTTTGGAGAGGATGCATGCTCATCTGACCGCTGCTGTTGTTTCAAACGATCCAATATTTCTGCAGGTTATTTAATTTGTAGCTGCCTGTGTTCAACTGGTTGAATTGACGTGATTAAGTAACTGAATATTTTTTATGTACAGGAGGTGATCGGGAACACAGTGAATGGGACAACCTATGCAGGGCTGCGTGCAAGAACGACTGGAGCTCCACAAAATCACTGGTCTGTCTTTCTGATAATGTGCATGAATATTTGGTTAAATGAAACTTGTGTGTTATCATCCTATTAAATTGTTGATATATCAGGTTTGGACCTGCTGGAGATCCAAGAGGAGCAGGAATAGGCACACCGGAAGCGATAAAACTAGTATGGTCTTGCCATAGAGAAGTTATATACGATTACGGGCCAGTGCCTCATGAGTGGGAGATTCCGCCATCTACTTGATATCACCAACAATGCGAATTCAAATAAGAATGAATGGGAAGCTTTGTGAATTCACAAGGATGCAAGTGATTGATGAAATGCAAAAAAAAGAAGAATCGGAATAAGATGCTAGAAAAGGACCTTTGTTGATGAACGATGCTGGAGCATCATTCCCAGGAGTATATGGCATTTCTCCAACTCTACTTACTACAGCATCTACACTATTTTTATTGTTATTAAAAAAATATAAAAACATAAAGGAAATAGAAACTTGGAGAGTAGGAATAGAATCGCAGCACCAAAGCAAATCTTAACGAACCAAATTCCTCTCACCGTCCGCCATCAACGCGCATCTCCAACCTGTCATATTATTCCCTCCAAAACCTCTTCTCTCCTAAAATGCCACCGCCATGACCGCAATCTCACTCCACCCACAACAACCACAACCACAGCAGCAACACCGCCGCCAAAGAAAACTGGTCGTCGAGGTCATCGAAGCTCGAAACCTCGTCCCCAAAGACGGAACCGGAAGCTCAAGCGCATTCGTAGTCGCTGCGTTCGACGGTCAGACTAAGCGAACCTCAACCAAGTACAAAGACCTCAATCCGGTATGGAACGAAGTCATCGAGTTTACGGTAACAGACCCCGCCACGATGGAGATGGACGAGTTGGATATCCATGTCTACAACGACGAGAAGATGTGCACCGGGAGAGGACGTAAGAGTCATTTTCTAGGAAGAGTGAAGCTCCGCGGATCACAGTTTCCCAAGAGAGGCGAAGAAGGCTTGGTTTATTACTCTTTGGAGAAGAAGAGCGTCTTCAGTTGGGTCAGAGGCGAGGTCGGTTTGCGGATATATTACTACGACCAGGACGACGACGATACCGGTGGAGGAGAGCTACAAGGAGATGCTGCGCCCGACAGCTTTGCATTTCCAGGTTTAGCACAGACCGATCATCCTCCGCCTCACCCGGTGGTGGAAATCCCGATGAATAGTAACTTTCCCCCGCCACAACAGCAGATGAACAACAACTTACCTCCGCCGCAACCGGACGATCATCATCACTCACAGCAACAGCAGGTGCGTCACTATCCTGCAGAGGCGCAGTATCCGGCGGAGGAGAGGAAGATGGAAATTCCGCAGCCGAGGATGATCGGTCGGCGGACGACGAACGGAGATAACTACTCACCGAAAGTGATCAGACCACGGGAGAAACAAGCTCCAGAAATCACGGAGAAAACACCGCCGTTCGGACTAGTAGAACCGATGGAGTATCTCTTCATCAGAATCGTGAAAGCGCGAGGCCTTTCCCAAAACGAATCACCCTACGTCAAAATCCGAACCTCCAACCACTCGCTCAGATCCAAACCCGCCGTCTACGCTCGCACGCAGCCTCCAGACTCGCCTGAGTGGAACCAAGTGTTCGCGTTACCCTACAATAAGAACGACGCTGTTTCAGGAGGGGCCACACTTGAGATATCGGTATGGGACGAGCGCAGCGAGCAGTTTCTCGGCGGAGTGTGTTTCGACTTGTCGGACGTGCCGGTCAGGGATCCGCCGGACAGTCCGCTGGCGCCGCAGTGGTATAGGCTGGAAGGATCGACCGACGATCGGGAGAGTAGAGTGAGTGGTGATTTGCAGTTATCGGTGTGGATTGGGACTCAGGCTGATGAGGCGTTTCCGGAGTCGTGGGGGTCTGATTCGGCGTGTGTAGCTTATACTCGTTCGAAGGTATATCAGTCACCGAAGATGTGGTACTGTAGAGTTACGGTGATTGAGGCTCAGGATTTGCAGATTGCGGCGAATTTGCCGCCGCTGACGGCGCCGGATTTGAGGATTAGGGCGCAGCTAGGTTTTCAGTCTGTGAGGACGAGGAGGGGCGTGATGAGTAACAGTACCACGTCCTTCTTTTGGAATGAGGATTTGGTGTTTGTTGCTGGTGAGCCCTTGGAGGATTCTTTGATATTGCTGGTTGAGGATAGGACTTGTAAGGAGCCAATGCATCTTGGTCACTTGATCATACCCGTTGGAACTATCGATCAGCGGATTGATGATACTCCCGTGTCAGCTAAATGGTATCCACTTGAAGGTGGGACTGGGGGTGGAGTAAATGAGGGTGGTGGGGAGCTGCAGGAGTCGCATTTTGCTGGTAGGATTCGTCTGAAGATGTGTCTTGAAGGAGGGTATCATGTGTTAGATGAGGCGGCACAGGCAAGTAGTGACTTTAGGCCTACGGCAAAACTGCTTTGGAATGCTCCTGTAGGGATTTTGGAGCTAGGGATTCTGGGAGCTAGAGGATTGCTTCCTATGAAATCCAAAGGCCCCGGAAAAGGATCTACTGACGCTTACTGTGTGGCTAAATATGGGACGAAATGGGTGCGGACTAGGACTATTACTGACAGCTTTGATCCAAGGTGGAACGAGCAGTATACATGGCAGGTTTATGATCCATGCACTGTTCTCACATTGGCTGTTTTTGATAACTGGCGTATGTTTGCGGGGGAGACCGAGGAGAGGCCAGATTGCAGGATAGGGAAGATTAGAATCAGAGTGTCTACACTTGAGAGCAACAAGGTGTACACAAATTCTTATCCTTTGTTAGTTTTGTTAAGGTCAGGACTGAAGAAAATGGGTGAGATAGAAATTGCTGTTAGGTTCGTTTGCCCGACTTTGTTACCAGATATTTGCTCAATTTACACTCACCCTTTGCTCCCTCACATGCACTATGTCAAGCCGTTCGGTATTGCTCAGCAAGAGGCATTGCGTATAGCTGCTGCAAAAATGGTGGCAGCCTGGCTAGCCAGATCCGAGCCACCTCTCGGGCCTGAGGTGGTTAGATTCATGCTGGATGCAGATTCAATAACTGGAGCATGAGGAAGAGCAAGGCTAACTGGTTTCGAATTGTGGCCTTGCTGGCATGGGTGGTTGGACTAGTGAAATGGTTAGATGATATAAAAAGATGGAGAAATCCAGTCACTACTGTCTTGGTTCATATGCTGTACCTAGTGTTGGTTTGGTATCCAGAATTAATTGTTCCTACAGGCTTCCTCTACGTTGTCCTAATTGGCATTTGGTATTATCGCTTCAAACCAAAAATACCAGCTGGAATGGATACCAGACTTTCCCAAGCTGAAATGGTCGACCCTGATGAACTAGATGAGGAATTTGACCCTATACCAAGCACTAAGCCTCCAGAAGTAATCCGCGCACGTTACGACCGTTTAAGGATTATAGCAGCAAGAGTTCAGACTGTTTTAGGCGACTTTGCTACCCAAGGGGAAAGGATTCAGGCCTTGGTAAGTTGGCGAGACCCTCGTGCCACAAAGCTATTCATAGGGTTATGCATATTAATTACTATTGTTCTTTACAGTGTGCCGCCAAAGATGGTGGCTGTGGCATTGGGATTTTATTATCTCCGGCACCCTATGTTCAGAGACTCAATGCCTCCAGCCAGCTTGAATTTCTTCAGAAGACTACCTAGCTTAACTGACAGGCTGATATGAACACATTTTTGAAGAGAAACAAAGATCCTGTTTGTCCATGATGCTGTCCGGGTTTACAACAAAGGAAAGGAACATGTCTTTGACAATTAGACACCAAAAGCTGAAGTGCTTTGACAATAATTTGAAGCTGCATTGTGATACGTGCAAAAGGATTTAGTGATTGATATATTTTGACCGTGTAGTAGTTAAGAATGAATCCATCAATTATGAGATTATTTTTTCCTTATGAAAATTCTAAATAAAATCCAGGAAAATATTATTGTTTTAGCAGCAATAATACAATGGCAATCAAATAGAGTTTCACTGGGAGTTTAGCTCATGTGAGAAGCCTCGAGCTACTTACTGAAAAAGGCCATCACGGATCAAGTCCATGACATCCTTTTGCAGTAATCCCCTGACACTTTAGTTTCTCATTTTCTTAGGTATAATTGTACTTTTGTGTATGTTAATGAGAAAACTTCCACTTTAATACCAAATTTAAGTGTTAAATTCGATAAATAAAGAAACAAGAAGTTTGTTTCCACATGATGATCCTAAGCATTGGAATTATAATCAGAGTGCGACTCGTAGAAGTCACTCTGGCAAGGTGACATCACTTCTTGTTCTAACACTTGCAAGATCTGGCCCATTGTTGGCCGCTCATCCGCATTCGCATCGGTGCATCTAGCAGCAATCTCCAGCACCACTTCCACAGTTTCAACATCTGCATCTCTGCATTTCTTGTCCACCACATCTTCTAATCGGTTCTGTTTTAACAAGGTGTTCATCTGCCATAGATTCACATTGTTAGAAGCTGATCAAGATTGCACAATGCTATGAGTAAATACTTGGCCACTTACCCAGCCGACTACATTCAATCCTCTCTTAACAAACGATGGATCTGTGGGTCTTTTGCCAGTCACTAGCTCGAGCAAGAGCACACCATAGCTGTATACGTCAGACTTCTCTGTTGCTATTCCGCTTTGTAGATATTCTGCCCAACAAAAACAGATAATATCATCAACTGATTCTTGATAATAATAATAATAATAAATCCAACAGAAATGACATGAACCTGGTGCCAAGTAGCCAAAAGTGCCTGCAACGACAGTGGTGACATGCGCGTCCTCGTCTACAAGAAGTTTAGCAAGTCCAAAATCAGAAACACGAGGCTCAAGGTTTTCATCAACGAGAATGTTGCTGGACTTGATGTCACAGTGGATGATTTTTGGAGAGCAGTCGTGGTGCAAGTATGCAATAGCTCGAGCTGAGCCCAATGCTATCCTCAAACGAGCAGCCCAGTCAAGGTTTCTTTCTTCGGGTACAGTCTCTAAAAACATACACATCACATTAGCATCATTTTCCTAGAATCATATTTCAGAATAATTATTTTATTGTTGTACGTACCATGGAGGAAATCATCTAAGCTGCCAAGGGCGACAAAATCATATATAAGAAGCTTGGATGCAGGTAGTCTGCAGTAGGCTCTCAAGTTAACGAGATTAATATGCTTAATGCTTCCCAAGATCTCTAGCTCTCGCTCAAACACTTGATCAGACCCTTCACGACTTCTATCTAATCTTTTTACGGCAAACGTAGTGCAGTCGTTCATGACCATTCTGTATACAGTGCCAAACCCTCCCGAGCCAACAATGTCCTCGTCGGCAAGGAGCTCAAGTTTTTCAATGATTTCAGATGACGGGTACGGAAGGTCTCCATGGAAAGTAATAAGTTTGGTACCTAGATGAGGTTGCCAATAAATACTAATTATCTATTTTTTAACAGAAAACAAAGTAAATCAATTAATGAAACATAAGAAATTTAACGCACTTGGTTCCTGAAGTACTTGTTTTTTGACTTCAGTATACTTCTTTGCTGCGCGTTCTTTCTTGGAGGGTAAGCGTACCCAGAGAAAAACAAGCAAGGCAGCGAGTAACATACTGACAATCGACAAAGCACCAATGATAGTGTATCTCATGTAGTGTGAAGAAGATGAAGAACGTTTACTTGGGGCTGCAGCAAAAAATTTGGGCTTCTAATAAGAAGTTTGAAACAGACCTCATTGTAAAATTCAAAGCTGATAAATTGCAAGTTCGGAGTCAGACCTGAAGCATCATCACTTTCTGCATGTGGCACTACAGCGGGAAATCCTAGAGAATTGCGACATGCTTTGTTCAACTGCCGACCACAAAGATCTCTATTTCCTGAAAATCTACGGAACAAGAGGAAAAATGCTATCATACGGACATGTGAGTGACATGTAATCATCCAAAATGTGTAAATAGAGATATATCAATTTTCAAGTACAGAACTGTCGCGTGAGGCTAAAGCAACTTGTATTAAGTACTTACGAGTTACTTCCAAATGTGCTTAAAACCCCAGTGTCGGGTATTTCGCCAGACAAGAAATTTGTGGATAAGTTTCTGAGAAAGAAAATCATTTTCGTATGACAAATCATAAAAAGACAGAAATGAGACAGTTGGAGAAGATTGTGAGTTCAAGATACACGTACAAAAGTTGCAGCCGCGTAAGACGACCAATTGAGGTGGGTACTGGACCTTTAAGTTGATTGCTTGACAAGTCCCTACATTCAGCATTTTAACCAGCAATAAGTTACAAAGCCAAAATACTTACACCTATTGTAAATTTCGAAGTTTGATCTAAAAGCAAACTTACAATATGGTGAGAAACGAAAGTGTCCCTATATCAGCTGGAATTTCACCTTGCAAGAAATTACCCCTCAAATACCTAAAGCCACAATTACGAAGATAATACAGTGAAAATATAGGGGAGAAGCTTACACACAGTAAAGCTCTTGGTTACAATTTTCATCATTGCTCAAAAGCTATTTAAAATTAACTCACAATGCTCGGAGCTCAGTGCAGTTAAGGAGTTCCTTAGGAATAGTGCCGTGCAAGGTGTTTTGGTGAAGCGCCCTGCTCATTGACAAGTTTTGCAAACCAATTAAGGATACAAACTAAAAATATTGGTGATTTATACCACAAGCTAGAAACAAGAAGTGAATTTGATTGGAACCAAGTAAATAGGATGACTCACAATCTTTGCAGCCTACTGAGCTTCCCAATGCTTGGTGACAATGTACCTCCAATTTGCATGTAAGGCAAGTTTCTAGAGGCAAAAAAATCGAAAATGAATGAAAGAAAATTAAACTCAGACAGCCAAAGGGGGAGCTATGAGCAACAGCAGAAGCTTTACATTGACCTGACTCTTCTTTCAGCATCATCATAGCAAGTAATACCAGCCCAAGAACATGGATTCTCATCTGTACTTATCCAGTTGCTCATAACATTCTTGGTGTCATTGAAACTACTCTTAATCTCTAGCAGCGCCAAACCTGATAAACCCAAATTAAAACCAGTATAAGGTTGGAACTTTGAGCCATTTGAGACATACCCACAAGTTAAAAAGGAAGATTTCATTAAAAGAAAGTTAATACTGAAGGTTAAGGGAGTTTAGGGTTTCTTGATTTTGGTACCCAACTTACCATCAGCAGTGAGAGCAGATGAGGTTTGTAGCCAAATGGCGGAAGGGTAGAGCACCAAGAGAATGACCCAGATGGGGCTTCTCATGATTTCAGCTCCTGGATTGAGTTAGGAGTTTCAACCAAAGCTAGGGTGAAGTTGAACCAGATTGTGTGTACAGTAGTGACTGAGTCAACTCAGTGATGAAATGAAAATATGAAAGAGTGAGAGTGGCTGAGGAATTAAGAAATCATCATCACTACTAAAAACAGTAGAGATTTAAAATACTAATAGAAGTTGAAAAGGGAGAGAGGGAGAGTAGACACATCTGTATTTGAAATTGCAAGCCATGAATAACAAGTCATTAATCGCTAAATAAACATAAATATGAAATCTTGGGTTCTTTTGAGCATTGAAATCCCAAAGTCCAACTCTGGTAAACACTAAAGGTCGAGTCCCAAAAACAAACAAGGTCCTATGGGGTCTACCTATTTCCATGAGGCAAGTGAAAAGAAGGAACTTTTAAACACACTATATCAAAAACTGTGCAGAAATGGGAAGACAATACTACTTTATTAGCTAGCCGTTGTCCAATGAAAATTCAAAAATGCAGATGACCCCCACGCGCAGAACAAGCTACCCGCTGTGTGGAAGATTGATAAGCTGCTTTTAATGAAGAGCGCGTGAAGTATCTGACTTTTCTTTGATTCAGGATTCTGACACATGTGTATCAGATGACAGTGTAATTCAAGTGCATCAGTATTATTTATTTGAACAATTACATATCTATCAAATTTACTTACTTTAAAAATAAAATAAAATAAGTGTTTAACTCTCACTTGCAGAAAACATGTTAATAAGGCAAATCATGGATGGCTTGAAGTTTCGAAGGACTCCATAACAACATCTAAAGACACGATTTGTGACCCTGAAGGGAGTGTAAAACTAGGTGATGCCGTAGCAGAGAATCTATCATATTCTGTTGAAGTAAACTTCGACATTGTCAGAGGGTTTAGGATGCGAGAGGTGTATAATGTCAGCTTCAGGATTTATTAACTCCCACCTGAGTAGATGATATAAAATGGTTACCAGAGATGCCCAAGTATAAGAAATTTGAAGCAAAATGGGATTTTATTTACTTATAGCCGACGCTAAGATGATGGATGAGTATGGAGAGCTGAATTCGAGCAAGCATGTTTCCAGCACAAATTCTTGTTCCCCCACCAAAGACTTGATATGTTCCCGGCTTAGCTGGATCCTGCATGGGGTCAATTAAGTATGAGTTAGATCAGGTTTCACAACAGGCACCATCTAATGTAATTTTGAAGCTTACATTCCATCTGTCAGGATTGAATCTCATTGGATCATCGAAGTTCTCTGGATTTGTGTGCATGTACCTAATCCATGGAATCACTTTCCAACCTTTGGGAAATACGTAGCCTGCATCGAATCATCTCTTGTTTAATTTGTGATCACGAATTACAGTTAAAAACACAGGACAGTGCATGTACCTCGGTATTCCACATCCTCCACTGCTGTTCTGAAAACAAATGCTGCAATATTAGCCATTCTTATCGTCTCCTCCACAACCTACATACATACAAATGAAGTTACGCTATTGAGTATTTGAAGCATAGATGTTACGACATCGATGTTTTTTATAAACAATAAATTGATTGAGACCTTGTTGGTGTATTTTAGTGTTGAGATATCATCACTAGTGACGAACTCCCCGTTCTTTTCTTTGCTAAGAGCATTATTCTCGTCCTGTTATTCCGAGAAGGAAAAACAAAGAAGTTTACCTAATCCGTTGTATCTGTTGCATGAGAAATGTAGTTATCTTTAAACGAAATCAAAGCAACTTACCCTCAACTTTTTGAGTACATTTGGGTACTGAGCAAGATAATAAATCGCCCACATTGATGCGAGCGCAGTGGATTCATAACCAGCAACTACAAGGCTCACAATGTTATCAACAATTTCCTGATCAGTTAGTCGGTTGCCTCCTTCATCTTCAATTTTCATCAATCCATCCATAAGATCATCATTAGTCTCGCAGTTTTTATTATCATTTCTCTTATCCTTTAACTTTTGTCTGAATATAACCTCCAACTTCTTTCTCGACTGCCAAAGTATGCATCATCCTCTTCATCAGCAATAGTTGAACAAATTCATATTGAATAAAACATAAAATTACAAAGTTTTAAACCTGAAGAGCCCCATGAAATGCTGTTCCTGGAACTTTGATCGGGTATGCTCGAACTCCTTTCAACAAATCGGTAAACAACCCATCCAATGTGTCTAGTTCCGGCCCTGGCTCCAAGCTGGCAAACAGCCTCCCAACATTTGCAAATGTCACCTGCATAGCCATCAAGCTACTTGTAATACAACACACATGGGACCAAACTGGAAAAAAACAATCTCCAAATTCAATCAAATTTGACCTAATTGCATCTATCTCTAGAGGAACACAACATCAACTTACAAATTCACAACAACCCAAATTAAATCGAACAACATCAACTCAACTGATCAGCAATAGAAGCAAAATTACAGACCTTTCGAGTCTCATCAAACGCCAAGATCCGACCTTTATCAGCCCAAGAAGAGAGACCAGCAACCACACCCGGTTGAACGAGCACGGCGATGCGGCGGAGGGCGTTGGGCTTGTTGATAGCGTTGGTTATGTAACTTCTTAGCCGAGTGTGAGAGCTTCCTTGTACTGCTACCAATGACTTGGAGCCGACTATCTCCGCAGTAGGCCATTCAAGTACGAAGCTTTTGGATGATTGGAAGATGAATTTGTTCGTAGCTGGAGAGAATGAGATGATTGCTGGACCTCCAAATAGATGTGTTTTGTATATTCCGATGCCGTCGCCGTATCTGTAAATCGCTGGTTTGGTCCGTTTTATATTCTCGATTTAATGGTTCAATTAGCCGAACCGACCTTTCGGTCCAATTAAAACTCTATCAATATATTTGCATATAAAATTATGAAACATGCCTGCATGAGGGACACATTGATGCTTACTTTTTTCGTTTGGAGTTAATGAAGTCATCGGGGCGGCCGAGGAACTTGAAGTACCAGAGGAATGTAAGCATTTCGCCAAAGAAGGGGAGGCCCAAAGTCCCCGGAGGTAACTTTCCTCCGCCTCGCTTGGACCGTAGTTTTACGGGAATGACATAAAGCAGCTCATTCCACCACATAGCTAAGAGACACAAGATTGGAATAGCTCCTACACTCAAGGTCACCCATATTCCTGCTCCTACCTCCATCTTCAATATTTTGATCACTTGTGGAGTTTCAGTATGAGTTCCACGTCTTATAAAGAGATGTGTCTTGCCACTGGCCTCCGCTGTAAAGCTAGCTAGCTGATATTATTTAATGATTATAATCTGCAAGATAAGTGATATTTGCTCAAAACAATCAGTTTTATTGAATATCAATTTGTAACATACTTTTTTTAGAGAAATAAATGTTTTTGAGGAATATGCCGACAGATACCTTGCATGTTGATTAAATACTGTGGATTAGTTTGATGCTTTAGGGAGATATGCTCATGGTGAGGGTGATGCTAAATGACAGAGAAGAATCTAAACCGCAGATTTGGGCAATGTATGATGTGGTGACATGTTTGTTTCTAGCTTCTTGTACATATGTTCTTAGTTATAAGCTTAACAGTGTGTGTTTGATTGGTGATGACAAGCTATGGGAATCTGAATCATGTGCATGTGTGTTTGCGTGGAAGTTGATCCTGTTTCGGATGTTGACAATAATATTTTACTGTCTGTCTCATTCTCATCCTTTTTATTATGTTTTGTCGATAGTAGAATTAGTTACAGATGATGATTGGTGGTTAACTTGAGAGTTATTAAAACGATGATGCAGTGCACATTTGTAACGAGACGATGCGTTTCCAAGTGTTGTCAAGGCTGGGCCAAAAGATGCAATTGACTGGGCTTTGGCCTTAGAGGAGGCCCGTGTCTCATTCCAATTAAGAGAATGTACTTTGATCCACCACAACTTCTTGCTCTCTCAGTTGGGGGAACATGGAATGGGCCCCAATTTGTTTATGAATTTTGGACGCATGTGATTAGCAAAACAAAAATGCCTGACTGAATAAACATAGACTACACAGTTGCAACCAAACATATTGTAAATAACCTCAAACAGTGACTAATGCCGTATACAATTTTTACATGTAATAAAAACAACTAGTAACATACGTAGTACTTATTTCTCAATAACTCAGGAGTCTTGATCATAATGTTTGAATTTAAGTTGGTTGATTGGAGTGAGAGTGATATATAGCCACAAGTCAAAGAAAGGCAATTGGCATATCCCTGTCTATCAATAACTCTTCAATTTGCTAACTTCTTCTTGCATTAATATTAATTGCTTTAACAACTTACTACTAATATTAAAAACTTCATTCACTGGCTTACATCAACCTTTTGTTCACTTAGTAACTCCATCTTCTTTACGTCTATTGAGTTAATATATCATATTGAGTGAGTTGTTTATACTTCATTCCTACTTGGGTTTTCTCCCTAATGTCTCATTTCTAACCACTTGGATGACATGTTTCAACCACTCTTAGAAACATTGAGTTTGTCATTCTCACCTACAAGCCAAACGTAGTCAAAATATAGTCCATAGCATTCCACCCTAGAAACACATGCATACGTGCATTCAAACCAATGGTCTAAAGTCGAACCAAAAGAGTGGGGGTTAGTGAGCCAAGAAAAGTAGCTCATTCACAAACCAATTAATGTGACATTTGGTAGGACATGGAGGAGGAGGAAAACCTTAGCTGATAGCTAGCTAGTGCATTGTGTTGGGACAGCCTCACTTCTCATTCTCTTCAGCATTCCTTCATAAGTTTATCTCCTCTTTCTTTCCCTCCACCAAGCTTTTCAATAGGAAAAGAAGCATGGAGGACAAGGAGGAGCACACAGTGAAGGAGGTTTCCAAAGAAAATGAGGAGCCGGAGATCAACTATCGAGGAATCCGAGTCATGCCCTTCATCATAGGTGAGTCGTATATGATCCTCTTAAGTCATGTTGCTTCCTCATTTGAGTATATTTGGATTTAAAATGAGTGAACTTTGCAGGAAATGAGACATTTGAGAAGCTTGGAGCCATTGGGACACTTTCAAACTTGTTGGTGTACCTCACTACTGTCTTTAATATGAAAAGCATTACAGCCACAACTGTGATCAATGTCTTTAATGGAACAACCAATCTAGCCACCTTGGTTGGTGCCTTCCTATGTGATACTTATTTCGGCCGGTACAAGACTCTTGGTTTCTCCACAGTCTCATCCTTTGCGGTACCTGGTTCATCTTATCTTTTGCACAATGTGTCCTTTCTTTAGAGTTGCACTGAAATTTTAACTGAACAGCTAAAGCCAATAAGTAAATATTTGGATTCTAATATCCAAACAATTCATACATATGATCCGAATTGCATACTGTACACTTAATTGGAACTGATAGGTATCTGAGTAGATTTTTAAGAGTTAAGTGACTGAAATGCAGGGCTTGCTAGTGATAGCTCTAACTGCTGCGATCAAGAAGCTACATCCGCGACATTGTGCGAATGAGGCTGTGACTTGTGAAGCACCGAGTCCATGGCAAATGGCTGTGCTATACACTGGATTTGGCTTACTCATCATGGGAGCTGCAGGGATAAGACCATGCAATTTAGCATTTGGAGCTGATCAGTTCAATCCAAAATCTGAGTCAGGCAAAAGGGGTATCAATAGTTTCTTCAATTGGTACTTCTTCACGTTCACTTTCGCGCAAATGGTGTCCTTAACTGCAGTTGTGTACATTCAAACTGATATTAGTTGGGGCCTTGGGTTGCTGATCCCTGCTGGACTAATGTTCTTTTCTGGTGTTCTGTTCTTCTCTGGATCGAAAATGTATGTCAAGGTTAAGGCCACTGGCAGCCCCATGACTAGCGTCGTGCAAGTGCTTGTTGTGGCCTTAAAGAAACGGAAGTTGAGCCCGCCGAATCAGCCTTGGTTATCACTATTTAATTACCTGCCTCCCAAGTCCATCAACTCAAAGTTACCATACACTGATCAGTTCAGGTATGTTCAATCAGTCCATCTTCAGAGCATGTCATATCTAAGTGTCTTTTTTGATATTCTAACGTGAACACTTTGGCATGTTCAGGTTCTTGGACAGGGCAGCCATTGCGATCCCCGGGGATGAAATAAGCCCGGACGGGTCAGCTGCGAATCCGTGGAAGCTATGTAGTATGCAACAAGTGGAAGAAGTTAAGTGCTTAGTAAGGGTGATGCCTATTTGGGCATCAGCTATTATCTACCATATCCCATCTGTCCAAATGCAGACATACACAGTGTTCCAAGCTCTACAATCAGATCGAAATCTAGGTGGCACGGGGTTCAAGATCCCCGCAGCCTCTTACATTGTGTTCCAAATGCTAGGCCTAACCTTATGGCTCCCAATCTACGACCGCCTTATCGTGCCAGCTCTCCGAAAACTCACCAAAAGGGAAGGAGGCATTACCTTGTTACAAAGAATGGGCATAGGCCTACTCCTTTCAATATTAACAATGCTCATTTCAGGCTTAGTCGAGGAAAAAAGACGTCACATCGCATTAACAAAGCCTACTATTGGGATGCTACCAAGACGTGGTGCAATCTCGTCCATGTCAGCCTTCTGGTTCGTACCGCAACTGACAACTGCAGGCCTAGCGGAGGCCTTCATGGCTGTAGGCCAAGTAGAGTTTTACTATAAACAGTTTCCTGAAAATATGAGAAGCATTGCAGGATCATTATTCTTTTGTGGCATGGCTATAGGAAGTTATGTTAGTAGTTTCCTCGTATCGACGGTACACCACGCCACGGCTGGCCCGGAATGGCTACCGGAAGATCTGAATCAGGGGAGGCTGGATTACTTTTACTTCATGATAGCTGGACTTGGAGTAGTAAACATGTGCTACTTCTTGGTGTGCTCAAAGTGGTACAAATACAAAGGTGCAAGTGATGGTAATAGCACTGTGGATGCAATTGAGATGGAATCAAATGGTGCTGGAAAACATCATGTCTAGATGTTTTAATTGCAGTAAACATAGTTTTATTTGTAAAAACAGACGTCGTAAATGATTTGTAAACTTATAAATTACGACTAGAAAAGTACTCCATAAATGTACGTTGTTCAATCTTTGGGGATCCGAACGCAATTTCCTAAAAATACGACCACCAAAATCCAAATCACCAACCTGCCAGTGCCAGCAAACGACGAGCGAGTAGATGAACGAAACGAAAGTCGTAAAAGGTTTGAGCAGCAGCGCGTCGATCGGCGATGGAAGGTTACCAAATGGATAGCGACGGGGCCAGCATATGGATTCAGTGCACCTGCGGCTCATCCTACGCGTTCGGTATCTACTCATCACTCCTCAAATCCTCTCAATCCTACTCCCAATCCACTCTCGACACTGTCTCCGTCTTCAAAGACATCGGCGCCAACGCCGGCATCATATCCGGTCTCCTCTACTCCGCCGTCGCTGTTAATCGTGGTAGTAGCGGTTTGGCTGTTAGATTCGGTGGTCCTTGGGTTGTCCACGTTGCTGGAGCGGTTCAATGTTTTCTAGGTTACTTTCTGATGTGGCTGTCGGTTGAAGGAGTGATTGATCAGCCTCCTGTGGCAGCTATGTGCTCGTTTATGTTCTTGGCTGCTCATGCTCAGACCTTTTTTAATACTGCCAATGTTGTTACTTCTGTGCAGAATTTTCCCGATTATAGCGGGACCATTGTTGGCATCATGAAGGTACCATTTTACCATCTCATTTTTCTCCCTAGGTTGATTTGGTGTATAAGTGTGAGTTATCAGTTATGAACCGTAGAATGTCATGATGTTTTTTTACGAGAAATCTGATTTGAAACATTTTGATCATTGCATGTTAAAAGTTTCCAATGGTAGCATATATCCTCTCTAGAGACTGAGATTGCCATGATCCCTGTATCATAAATTGCTAAAGTTCCCAACTTTCATTTTGACCAGGGCTATCTTGGTTTGAGTGGGGCACTGCTAGTTCAAATATATTATACCTTCTGTGACGGCAATCCCTCTACATTCATACTTATTCTTGCATTATTGCCCAGTGTCACTTCTCTTGTGCTCATGTTTTTGGTAAAAGCTTATGAAACAAGCTCCAAGGATGACATCAGGCATTTAAATGGGTTTTCAGCTCTTTCAGTTGCTGTTGCCGCATACGTTATGATCATAATAATTCTTGAAAATACAACTACTGTTCCAACATGGGGCGGATTGTGTCATTTACACTTTTGCTGCTCTTGGTTCTCTCTCCGCTTACAATTGCCGCCAGGGCCCAAATAGAAGCGTCACAGACTGCTTCGGTTGAGAGCCACTTAGTTGATGATTCACATTTATTAGTATCTGAGCACATTGGGGATTCACCGACTGGGTCGGTTAAGGATCATCAGGATAGAATGCTGCTAAATGGAGAGGACCTGAATCTCTTGCAAGCTATGGGCACTCTGAATTTCTGGTTGTTATCAGTTGCCATGGCTTGTGGGATGGGGTCTGGTTTAGCTACTATCAACAATATTAGTCAAATAGGAGAATCGCTTGGCTACACAACGGTTGAGAGAAGTATCTGGTTTCTTTGTGGAGCATATGGAACTTTACTGGCCGTTTTGGGGCTGGTTACGTTTCAGATTATCTTCTTCATACACGGAATTGGCCAAGACCATCAATCATGATTATCACACTAGCAACCATGTCTGTTGGCCATTTGATTATATCATCTGGTTTTACAGGGAATCTGTATGTGGGTTCGGTAATAGTTGGCATATGCTATGGTTCACAATGGTCATTAATGCCAACAATTACATCAGAAATATTTGGTGTTGGACACATGGGAACAATATTCAACACCATAGCAGTTGCCAGCCCTCTTGGATCTTATATCTTATCGGTTAGGGTAGTTGGTTACTTCTACGACAAAGAAGCGGCAGGCAAGAAAGTATGTCTTGGATCCCACTGCTTCATGATGTCTTTCCTTATCATGGCCTTTGTTATGCTGTTTGCTTCTTTAGTCGCAGTGGTCTTATTCTATCGAACAAGAAAGTTCTACAGAATGCTTATGGCAAGGAGGTTGAAGCGGACAGCCTAATCAACTTTGTTTCAAAAACTTTTTATGCATATGGTCGACCTTGTTTCCATTGAACTACTGCTTTTCTGTTTGAGCCTAGCATTGTATGCTTGGATTTAAACAAATGTGTACTTGCTCTCCTAAGTTCAATGCACATAAAGTATTTGTAAAGCATCAGACAGTATTTTCAAGACTTGGGTTGGTTCATTATTGTTTTGTCCATGTATTCTTATACACTAGTAATGTTTTTGTTGATCCTGAAAAAAGTCGATCATTGTCAGACAGGGTACAAGAAGGTAATTATTAACAGAACTTGACAAGGTAATATGTAGAGTTTCCAGGATAGAATAAATTGAGCTAGTCAGATGAGGCCTTAAGCAGCTGAGATATAGCTGTCCCGGGTAATGAAGCCAGGCATACTCTGGAAAGCTGGATTCGGCGAGGCTGGAAGGTTGCCAGATAATGACAGTGAGAGATTGAGCGATAGAGGTGAGTGCTTTGGTGGAGTATTTAAGGTTGGAACAGGTACAGGTTGGAGCGCTAGTGGAGCTGGAACAATGACCATAGGTTGTTGAGCGGCTTGTGAGGTGGTCATGCTCTCCAAGGGATAAGTAAAAGGACTAGGGGATATAACAAGCGACGGCAGCTGGGGCGATATTGGCAGAACTGGTACCATCGAATAGACAACAGTGCTGGAAGAATTGGGAGCTGGCTTACATGGCTGAGATGATGTAATGTGAATTGTATCATGCTCTTCCACAGCCGGTTTATTAAAGACCTGCTCATGAGGCAATAGTAGCTAACTGTCATATTCTATGTTCAAACATTAAGAAATTATTTGCACTCCAAATAAGGATTGAGCGAGGCTTAGATCGAGAACTAATGGATAAATCCAAAGTGTCTAATTTGGAATCAAGCAAACACTATTTCTTATGCATAATTCACTTCACGCCATTAAGTGTACTTGTTTATGAACTGAACAACTGACATTCCAATGCAAAAGAAAATATCAATATGTATTAAGTAATTTACCGTCCGTGTTGTGATATCAAAGAGGCTTGAACGGCGTCTGCGCTTAACCGTATTATGCCTGAGAAAGTACTTCTGCGCATGAGAGGCCACTTGGGTAGGGGTACGAGTCTTCACAAAATTCTTTGAAATTCCCCTCCAATTTCCTTTTCCAACCTTGTTCAGACCCATCAAAAAGCTCTTGTGCTCTTCTTCAGACCATGGAGTACCTGCAACACCCAAATCTCAATCAAAAACATAAATTGCGGAATTAAATCATTTTCCAATGCCAAGAAATCATCAAAATCCAAACTTTATGAAACATTCAGTACACAGTTGGCCTCCATAATCAAACACAATGTGCATATTAAGAATCCTTATAACAACTATGAATCAAAACCTCGCTTTCTATCACGAGCTCTAGCTCGGGCAACATCGTCAGACACATAACCATCAGCTGAAGACCCTTTTCCCAAATCAGCCACGTGCTGATAATCAGCCAGATTGTTCATACTGGCTGTCTTCCTCATCGGATCAACATCAATTCTGACGCCAAACAGCATCAGTTCCGTCGACATGGGTATGACTGAATCGGGATGGAATTGCAGTGATGGCGAGTTTAGTTATTTATAGGATTGGGAAGGTTGGATTTTGTGGTGTTGAAAATTTAGGATTTTGTTTTTTTAATGTTTTTTTGGGTTTCTAAATTTGGAATTTTGATTGGATTCAATTTCCAACAATTAGTTCTCTGGTTATTTATTGGTCTGCTATTTTATTTTATATTTTTGCAATCCTTAAGGAATAATTTTGTGGGTGTGTAGGGTTTTAAGTTAGGCATTGAGTTACATTTATTATAGTATAATGGTGAGTGTGGCATTTTTGGAGTTGTTGGTTGATGGCGATTCAGTGTTGACTATGTTCAACTTATCTCAAATGATTTGATTAGAAATGAAAATGATTCTGTCTCTACAAGTTTGTCAAAGGGTGGTGGGATGATATAATAATCCCAGGTTTATCTGCTAAGCATCCATGATTAGACTCCATTTACTATCTAAATGTCCCAATAACACTGAATTTGTTCTATTTGCATCAATGCTGTTTGTCTGAATCTGGTACAAGACCTCAACTCGTTGGCTATATTTTATCTCCTGGTAAATAGACCTGAATTGTATAACTTGGAAAATTTCTGGCAAACAACATAACCTACACTTACAAAATCAACATACTTGGCATCATCATCCTTCATCTATTTAGAGACTTGTGGAAAAAGGGCCCGCACCACATCCAGTGACTGTGCAACAGCTTTCAGCTGCTGTCTGCAAAGAAAATATTTAGGGATGAGTATCCACCACGCTCCATTTTGCTTGACCCAGAGATTAGTACTTCACTCGTCTTTCTAGGACTTGTTGCAGTTTGCTTTGTTGGAAGAAGAGTGGAGATGACTTAAATCATGATAGCTGTTCTTAAACAGCACTTGTCGTTAATTCAGTTCTGACGATGTCGTTTACATCAGGGCTGCTAGAAAATTGGCTACCGTTAAGATTGCTGGTTGGATTTCTTGTTTCTGTTGGAGGAAACACTGAATTACTTAAAGGAATGACATCATTCTTTTTAGATCCTTCTGAAAGTAGTTTCTTCAGATGAGTCCGTTGGCAGACAATGCGGCCTCTGTTCCATCCAGGAAAACTGAATGCTGATGATACATTATCCTTCAAGTATGTGTATGCAGCCTTTGCAATGGGTAGATCCTCAGTGATTGTATCTTTCTCCATTATGCCGCGCCTGCTAAGACAGAAGGTAACTCCATGAAAAAAAAAATGAAAAACTCATTTCATAAATTCGATTAATTATTAAAATCACCCAAGCATTATTTTTCACCTCGCTTGGGCTCTACCGAATATGGTAGACAATTTAATTATATTCGTGACTAAAAGTGTAAAGACAACAGGTTTGATTCATAAAAGCTGATTTTCATTATTAAAAAACTAACTAGATGAGAATATAAACATATCTCCTTAGACAAAGTAATAATAAAAAGCAAACTTTCGAGGACTTACGCTACCACCACAGCTGCAATTTGTGGGAGATCCTCTCCAGATCTGAATGACTTATGAATTTCATTGAGCCATACTGATATTGCTGTATAAGCACCACCTTCCCACATCCTGCGGAAAGATAAACATAAACTGCAACATTCAAATGAATTTAATCTATTTTAGAACACAGTCCTGTTGGTTGATGCTTTCATACCTATGAACATCAACAGACCATAAGAGTTTGCTTTTACGGAAGAGTTCTGGAAATAGGCCTCTCTTGGTCGCTTCCCCCAGCAACCTCGCACCTCTTTGCCTTTGACCCAACCACCAAAGAGCATCTAGCAGTGCGTTGTAAAATCTCAATGCCAAACCACAGCCCTCAGAATTTAGCTTATCGAATACATACTCTACCATCTGCCAGTTAGATTCATCATCATAGTCGCCTTTAATCATGCGTCCAATCACCTGGTGAATGTTTGATGCCTTGTTTGTCAGCATCTCATCCAAAACCATATTTACATCATTCCACCTGAGAGAAAACATTGATTGTGTAGTAAGGTAAATGTAATTTTTGTACAAACTTTGATAGCTTAGGACTTGATACAATTGCTTACACAAGAAATCATAAAATTAAAATGAATAGTTTGGAGAAAAGGTTCCATAACCAAGACAGATATCAGATATTTATTCCATTCCACTCATTTCACGAGTCATCAAAATAATTCAGGGATATGGAAAAGTGATAGACCTAGCACAGGGCAGAACAAAGCAGGAAAAATCATGACATTTAATAAGCTTATCGGCATGTCCAAGTAGCTTAGCTAATTCTACTGGCATTTATGTTTATACTTCGGGTTTTTTAAACAGAATTTCCTGGTAATACCACTTTCAAAGTAATTTCCTTGTGCTGAACTGAAGAAAAACACAACATACAATACAAAGGTCTCACCTGTCATCCTTGGCATAGATTGCCAGCATCATGCAATAGCACATGACACTAGGCTGCACCCCTAGAGCTTTAATTTCCTGAAATTGCTCCTTACTCTCATCAACAAGGCCCGCAAAGCAGTAAACACTTAAAACTGCTTCAAGAGTTCTCTCATCTGGATCACATCTTACCTTTTCCATATCAACATAAGCTTTCACGGCATCCTCAAATTGGCCACCTTGTCGATAGGCCTCAATCAAACCATTGAATGTATCTCTGTTGCATGTAATACCAGACTCTTCCATTCTACTCAAAATAGCTCCAGCTTCTTTGAATAGTCCCCCCCTTGCAAATGTGTGAATCATAGAGCTGTATGTATGAACAGTCGCTGGGCTTCCAACTTCATTCATAGTATTAAAGGCGACAAGTGTTTCCTCGTACAATGCCGCTTGACCATAAGCTTCGATAGCTCCTGTATAAACCTTCGAACTTGGAACAATGTTATTCTTGTTCATGTAGAGAAGAATATTCTTTGCATCCTCGTATAATCCTCCTTTGCCACAAGCAAATATTAACCCTTCATAAGTCTCCATATTTGGCTCAACATTTTCTTCTACCATATCATGAAACAAAGTTACAACCTCCTTATAATAACCACCCTCGCCGAATACCTGTATGAGTATATTGTAAGTTTCTGCATCAGGCTCCGTGTTACTAACTTTCATCTCAAGAAATAGTTCCCGGACATCTTCATACCTACCTTGCCTTCCATACAGATGCAACAATATGCTGTACGTAGATGCATTAGGTCCACATCCAGCACCTTGCATTTGTCTAAACACACTCATTGCTTCCTTAATAGATCCAGCTTCTGCATGTGCCTCTAGTAATATATTATAAGAAGATATGTCTGGCAAATTTCCATCAGACTCCATACCTTCAACAGCTCCGAAACTTTCTCCAACTTGCCCAACTTTTCAAATGTTTTCACAAGATAACTATAGGTGGTTATATCAGGAACAATCCCCCCCTCATTCATAGTCCTAAACACCATCTCTGCTTCGTCCCCTAAACCTCTGTTAGCACAAGCACTAAGCAAAGTGTTGTAAGTTATAAGATCAGGCTGTATTCCCTCATGCCTCATTTCTGCAAACAACCCCAACAAGCCTTCCCAATCCAGGCCACCTCTAGCACATGAATTGATGACAGTATTATAGCTCAAAATGTTCGGGGATATCTTCTCCTTCTTCATCTTCTCGAGCAGCTCTAACGAAGCCTCATACCGCCCATTCCTCCCATAAGCATTAATCAATGCAGTATAAGAGAGCACACTCCTCACCACATTATGCACGGGCATTTCATCAAACACCTCCTGACATTTATCTAACAAACCTTCCCTACCTAAAACCCCTATCATTATGGTGTAAATATGCTCATTCGGCTTACACCAAATCTGCCTCTGCATGTACTTAAACAACCTAAGCGATCTCTGCCAATCACCTCTAGCAGCAAACTCCTTGAAAACCAATGCGAAATCATTCAAAGACAACTTGTTCTTAAACACATCTAAACAACGAGCTATACTACCTCTAGGAGGTAAGCTGCTAAGCTTGTTAATCAACGTTTCAACATCGTAACTATACTTACCTTTCTCAACCGTGACCGACGGATTTCCGAGTATCATTTCTCTAGGTTTCGCTCGCACTTTTCCGGTAGCCAACACCACTCTGGGAATCGTGAATAATCTAGGGCTTCCGAATGGGGAGCTAAGCTGATTCGGATTCTGTTTCAGATTCCGATTCGGAGTGAGGTAGCTTTTTTTGAGATGTGGATGTGTAGCGGTGATGCCTGAGTATGTGTAAACTGACGATGTTGAACAGCAGGGGGAAATCGTCATATCTGCGAGTTGCTCGGTTACATAAAGTTGTGAGCTTTTGGAGGATTTCAGCGGGATTATTTGAATTGTGGCACGCCGGAGACTGAGGATTTTCTGAGCGAGGATTTTGGCGAAGAGGGTAGAGTGAATCAGGTGAAGGAGATTGAATGCCACGTGTCCCCTTCTGTGGATAACTGCCTTAATGGGCCGCGTCACAAAACCCATATACGATTCATGGGCCGCGCTACAAAACCCAAATATGATGCGTGGCCCGCTTACGATCTATGTAGTACTGAAATATTTTTATGTTAAACAAGACAGGATATGATGTCGTACCATGAATTAAGAAATAAATTATATTACATCGCATATCAACTAAAGTCTACAACTACACGCTTATTCATTCATCTAGATTTACAAATTTTTACAAGAAAAACAAATCTTCATGCATGCAGAAGAAAACTACAATAGATCAATCAGTTTTTTTGAGTGGTTTTCAGATACTTGTTTTTGATCCAGTGAAACCCAACAGCAGTTCCGTCCTTAACCTTTCTAAACCCTGTAGCCCCAGTGGTCTTCGTCTTCTCCAGCCCCTCGCCCACCTTCTTCTTATACTTGTCAGCTCCGCTTCCTCCACCGTTGTTGCTCGAGTTATGCTTCGTGTCCTCAGGGTAATCTGACTTAGTGTCCCACTGGTCAGCCCAGGACGTGTATGAGTTGTTGTTCATCTCCTTGCGACAGAGATTGTTGAAACTTGATCAAAGGTTTTTAGAGTTGTTTAAAGACGTTACTTGAAGCGGGTATTTATAGAGTTGTCATGCGTGGAGGTCGCATCTTGATGAGGCATTTGAACACGTTTGGTTTGAATGCGAATATATACTATTCTTCGGGTTTTACCTACATTTTTATTATTATATTTGAATAAGTGCGTAGACAATTTTTTTTGATTAAAAGCCAAAAGGCTACACGTACAACTCGAGGACTTGAAAGGCTAACATAAGTTAGTCTGACTCAGTCTAGTCCCAAATAAATTGAAAAGATAAACGAAGAACTAAACCGAGTACTTATTCTGACTATGACACAGTCGCAATAATCCTGACTGACTAAAGAATATTTATTTTTGTTCTAGGTAGAGCCGTCAACCTAGAATATGGTTTTCGTCAACTTAGAATATGAGGCCGGCTAGTGGACCAAAGACAGGTGGCGAAAGCGGATGAAGCTTCTAGCTAAATCGCAACTTGAGCAACACTTATTCATCTCTTTCTTGGGAATTATTTACCAAGGAAATGATGTTCGCATGCAATTGAGGTCTTGTTACATCTGCTCTTTCTTTGTATATATTGGGCTAGGTGTTAGGCTCTGACTTCTGCCCACATGTTTCAAGCTGCAGGCCCAGTATGTTACGTCGTCGTTTTAAATGCTAAAGAAGCAATGTACTGACCATGTGGCATCTGTGACTGTGAGCATTCGCATGGTGTTGACTTAGTACAAAGATGAACTCAGTTAATTTTAAAGGTGATCAAGAATTAAAAAATTCTAATGTTGAAGCTATAAAATATTCCGTGTTATTCTGCGGTTAGTCTGGCAGTAGGCCTCTTTGTGGGGTAGTGTAATGATGGTAACAAGTGGCAAACATTATGAAGGGAATAACACAGGGGATAGTGGAGCAGCAGACTGCTCTGGGGCTGCAAATTGAATACACAACTTGGAAACTCTCCTTGTCCAAACCCTCACTATCTCTATGTCTTCTCGAGGGTTACTTTTTATTCTTATTTTTGTATACTCCCAAACACGATAGATCGAGTATATTTAACTAACCAGATTGAACCGAAATACTAGATGAACACGAGAAGATGTGTATGCAATTATTAAGGACATGAGGTTACAGTGTTACACAAAGGAAGCTACACCAAAGTAATGGTATGTTTAAGGAATTAAATGGTTGTCAAAAAAGAAGAGAGAGACGGAAAGTTGGCACAAAAAAGAGTGTTTATAAAAATCGGTAAAAGCTTTTTTCAAGTCAAACAATGTGTAAGGGTTTGAGGAACCTTTTGATCCACGCAAAGTGACTTTCACTTGACATGCTTCTTAGCAAATGGACATTACTGCTTAATGCTTAGTACATATCCTCCCTCTTTGACAAGTTAGTATTTATATATAGGCACAGAAAGGGAGTTCGAAAAATCTAACAGAATATATAACTACATGCCGGAACGTAAAACATTCGTGATTATGAAAGAACAAAGTCACAAAGGGTCACATTGCCATTCCTATTTTGAACGAATAATTGTCGTCCTATGTATTCAACCAAAAATCCAAAGCACGAGAGAAGCAAATATGCATGAAATATCCCTTTCTATCCTTGTCTCATTTTCATTATTTCTGTCTTCAGAATCTTATTCTCATTTAGGTTAGATATCGGTAAATTCTGAAATGTGCATATATATTTCATGGACTCGGAGAATAGTACTTTACCAAACTCTCATGAATTCATTAAACTGGTCGTGGCATTATCTTTAGGTGAACCCAATAAAGTTCTCATTAACCACAGCATCTCATGATTATCATTCGACTCATAAAATGATACAGTACAATACACAATGAATACAGTCATATACAGCCTTTTGAGAGTCTCCTATTTTTTATATCCCTATCTTCAACACCAACTGGCTAGCACTTTCTATTTTTTTTAAGAGCACAAGTTATGTGATGGAAAAGCAAGAAAAGGCAAGCCCTAATGGACACAGTAACCCTAATTCTCTCCTCCACAAAACAACCCTATTTCAAATTCTTTGCGATTCTTTTTGGGTAAGGAACTTAGAAACACATTCTTAGAGACTCCATAGAATAGAAAATAAGTAAAAAAAATCTGATTGAAGGAAATAAGTAAATTTTGATGGGTGTTAAAATAGATGTATATTATCAATATAGGTGCCTCTGTCCATGATGGAGCCCTATGTGTTTTAGTATTTAGATGCAAAGCACATCTAGAAGTATACTTCTTCCGTTCTACAAAGTTTGTTCATTTTTATTATTATTTATGAGATATAAAATAATCAAAATGGACAAACATAGTGAAATGGAGGAAGTATTACAATATGTTTCTACTTTAAAATATCCCCAACCCCACATATTCAGAATCACAATCGTATTTTATGAATTTATTTGGTAAAGGTAGTGGGATATTGCCCTAGAAATCCCAATCCTAAATCTTTTTAGAGTGACATACACAGTACTAGAGAGCAAGCTAGGTATTGTTTTCAAGGCTCTCTCACTCACTACAAAACAAAGGAGTTTGCACCCACAAGAGTAATCATCATGTCTTCCTCTGTCTAGTCTTAGATCTCCTCTTCTTCCTTCCTCATCTTTGAAGTTGAAGTCTTTCCTTCTGACTCCTCATTATCACCATCATTACACTCTCAGAGTTTCTTTCAACACCATCATGATGATGTTCTTCATCATGTTTCAACCCCATCATCATGCCCACCACAACCGATCCACATCAAAACAATCTCAAGGACAAGAAGAGGCTGAGCCAGAAGAAGAAGAAAGAAAAAGAATTGGAAACCACCACTCGTGAGAGATGAACATCTTTCTAGAGGAAAGAGTTCATGTTTGAGCATGAATACTCTCACTTAAGCTTCTTGCTTTAGCTCTCTCTCTCTTGTGAAGGCGATAGTTGGTGTGTTGGCATGTTCAAAGGTCTCAGCAGCATCCTCATCTGCAGCCTCTTTGTTGGGGAATCAAGCATCACGGTCCGATTTGGTTTGCTAGTTTAATCCTACAAACCTAAAAGATTTTAATAAGATTTAGACATCTACTGTAATATTTCCTTTTAGGGTAGCTGTAGCTTGGTTTGAATTCAGCATATGATCAGAGACTGCAACTTGTGTGTTTCTTTCTGCTTTGTAATGGTCTATGTTTATCACATAGCTAGGCGCAAATGATATCTTTGTTGATCCGTTATGCTGCTTCTTCATACCCTTCTCATGTATTTGAATTTTAATATAATATGTGCACTGAATTAAAATTGTCTAAAAAACATGTGCACTATGAATTATACAAATTAGTACTTGCCGCACAGTCAAATCTGTGCATTTTGATTCATATTCATTTAATTTGAAATGCGGTGAAGAAATTTAATGAATAAAACTATTACATCTCAATTTGTGACTGAAAGATGAATTTTGTATACACAACATTAAATGAATGAATTTCGTAGTTTTCACAATGCCTTTTTCTTCTATTTTCAACCTGAAAAGAGTAATGAAGAATTCAACCAAATAAACACTTATATGCAATTTTATAGATAAACATGAACCGGAAAATATAAATTTTATTTTAACAATAATAAAATAAATGTAAAAAACCACCGGGTTGTGTTGACAAAATCGACTCCGACCGCCTCACACCAAATCTCTTCATCTCTCAGATTCCTTCATCTTCTTCCGTTCGCCAAATTCGATTCAAACCTCGATTCTCCGCCGCCGAGATCGCAATAGCCTCTTTACATGTGCGCTTCTCTATTCGCCCAGTGTTCCGTCAGCGATCTTCCCCGATTCCGCCTTTGCGGGAGATTTCATCACGCCGATTGGGCTGGATTCTATCCAGTTGACCTAATCGATTGAGGGAATTAGTGGTTGTTGTTGAGGGTTGCGGGAATGTGCGGTTGATTCCGTGGTTTTATTGGGTTAGGGTTTTTAAAAATGTACTAATAACTGAGTGTTACACAAAATAAAACGGTTACACAAATGGATAAAATAAAAGGCGATTGCGATTGCGGGGATAACCGTTTCAAACCGTCTTACCATTGCTAACCAACCGACGTGTTCATAGCGTTTGGTTTTTCTATAACCGTCAAACTTCACTCGCGGATTCTTAATAGGGAGATTTTGTGCATTTAATTAAAATTATACACATTTTGTGCATTGAATTAAAATTATACATAATTTGTGCATTAAATTGAAATTTGTAAAATTTGGGCACTAAATTGATATTTACATCCTACATATTCGGAGTTTTTTCAGAACTACCTATAAAATCGATGTTTTTTCAGAAACCACCATATTTTTAACTTCAAAAGTTGGCGAAAATCACTCATATTTTTAAATTTATCAAGAACCACCTTTAAGTTTGTAAAAATTGTCAAGAACCACCTTTAAGTTTGAAAATTAAAAATGAAAATATATTTAAAAATCACAGAAACTTAAAAATTCAAGATGTTTAAATCAAATAAAAATTATCATATAAAATTATTAAATTAAAATGGAGTATTAGGAATGAGTTTGAGAAAGACAATTAAAGTATTGTGAGACAGAGTGACATTATCTCGACCGTTGATTTCTATTAATTTAACGTTTGATATTAATAACCGTCACTCTCAACCACCCTGCATTTTGCAAATCCAACTGCATAACTTAATTAAAAACCAATTTTAATCATAACTACTGGATCAATTCAAATCAACCGTTGAAATGATGTCACTCCGTTTAACAAAAAATTACATATCTATCTAGAACTCAACTCTAAGTATAATACTTCATATGTATTCAAATGTAAAAGATAGATTTATACAAAAACATAGTGTCCCACAATTACAAAAAATTAATTACATACAACCACCGATCCTCCATTAAATTTTAAAAAAATCTTAATTTCTTAAGAGTGAAAGTTTAATCTTTATTTTATATGTAGTAATTTTTGTGTGTGTTCTTCATGTGGAAAAAATGTAAATATGTTTGAAATTGTATGTGTTATAACGAGTCTGTAGTAAGTGTAAATATATAACATATACAGAAAATGGTTCAAGAAGAATATCACATATTTTGTAAGATGGTAGGACATAATCTCAACCGTTGATATTTATTAATCCAACTGTTATTATTGATAATCGTCATCCCTAACCGCCCCGTGTTTTTTGTTTATTCATTTCAATTATAATTGAGTATTAATTTAATCTAAACTGTTAGATTAATCCAAATCAACGGTTAAGATTTAGTCCTCCATTCTCTAGAAATCAATCCTACACATACATATTATAGTATTTGGATAAAGATCAAGGAGGACAATCAATAATTTGAGAAACCGTAGGACATGATCTCAACCGTTAATTTCTTATCATCCAATGGATGAGATTTAAAATAAAAAACATCTAAATTCAACTGCCCCATGTTTTTCGCAAATCCAACCGCCAACTTTAATAAAAACCAACTTTAATCTCAACCGTCAGATTAATCAAATTAACAGTTGAGATTTTGTCCTCCGTCTTACGAATATTCAATGTCCTCCTAGAACTTAACCTATAGTACTTCATTTCAAATTTATAATATTAAAATAAACATCCTGAATTTTAAAGTTTTTAATGATTTTTATGGTGTCACTATTGATCAAGAAGGACATGTAATTATTGAATCAAGAAGGACATAATATGCTTTCACTTACAAACAAAAAATATAATACTTCCTTTCAAAGAGTTAGGATCAAGAAGGACATTTAATTATTGCAAGACAAAAGGACATAATTTTATTCATTGAGGTGAATAAATTATCGGTGAGATTAATTTTGGTTTTTAATTAAATTAAGCGGTTAGATTTGCAAATAGCACAGACAATTGAATTTGACGGTTATTCGTTTGATTAAATCTCATCCGTTGGATTATTAATAATCAACGATGGAGATTATGTTTCACCGTCTAACCAAAAGTTAGATATCCTCCTAGGACTCATTTCTCATTTCAAATATCTAAAAATATTTATTTAAATATCCTCAGTTCTTAATTCTAGTTTTTCTATTTTATTTTTCATATTTTGTATTGACTTTACAGAACTTGTGCACTGAATTAAATTACACAAAAGTTATTTACTAAATTGAAATTTCCAAATTTGCGCACTGAATTGGAATTTGCAAAACTTGTTTCCTGAATTGATATTTATAGAATTGGTGCACTGAATTAAAATTTTCGAAATTCGTGCACTGAATTGATATTTATAAACACTGGCACTGAATTGAAATTTATAAGACTCGTGCATTGAATTGATATTTACAAAATTCTGACACACTACATCGATATTATCAAAACTTGTGCACTGAATTGATATTTTCAAAACTCATCTTCTGAATTGATATAATCAAAACTTGTGCACTGAAATGATATATACAAAACTCATCTTCTGAATTGATATAACCAAAACTTGTGCACTGAATTGATATTTACAAAATTTGTGCGCTGAATTGATATTTACAAAATTCGTGCACTAAATTGATATTTTTAAAACTCGTGCACTTAGTTGATATTTACAAAACCTGTGCCTTGAATTGATATTTACAGAATTTATGCACTAAAGTGATATTACCGAAACCTCAAGACTGCATTGATATTTACAAAGCCTATGCACTGAGTTGATATATACGAATTAAATTTAAATTTACAGAACTTGTGCACTGAATTGATAATTACAGAATTTGTGCACTGAATTGATATTTACGAAACTTGAGTATTGAAATGAAACTATTCAAAGTTTATGCACTAAATTAAAATATAAAAAATTGTGCACTAAATTTTGTACAAAGTGAGTAAAGGCTGGATTCTCAGATAGGCCCAATATATAAGATAAAGCAGGCCCAACCCATATATCACAAAGCCGTCAAGCCGGATTAAGATCCAGTGCAGCGAAAGCTATTTAATGCGAGTCAAAACTGCGTAGTTTTAGTAAAAATAAAACTACGTAGGTTATAGTAAAAAATGTCAACACGACGTCGTTTTTACCCTCGCAGCAAATAGCTGCGCATTACCATGGTATCTTGTTTGTGCTAAATATTTTTGTTTTGATTCATTTGTTTTTATAGTCGTATATTTGATTCTGTGATTCAAGTCGATGTTTAATTGAATCCAGATATAGTGATGTGTTGATGCAGGAGGGTCGTGTTGGAGCAATAAACTTTCGTTGGAAAGAAGGGGCTTGCACGGGCAGAATGGCTGAGGGATGTGCGGTGTTATTGGCAATGCGTTTAGCTGAGACTTTAAGGTTGAGCAAAGGAACTATTATCACGGATTCTTTGGAAGTGGTCCAAGCGATTGGGTGTCGAGAGCAGGAAGGGTTCGAATGGATGGAAGATTGTATGAAGTTTAGAGACAAGCACCCTGGATGGTTTATTAAGCATGCAATGCGTGAGGATAATGGCATGGCTGATTCTGTTGCTCGGATCTCAAAGGCGTCTTGGCTGAATTCATGGGCAATTCCGCTTAGTGTCAAACATCTTGTTCTGTAGAGTTTTTGTTTCTAGTTGTGTGGTGGTTTTAATGTCGTCTGTCGTCTTCTGGGTGTTTTTGTTAGGTTTTCTTGCCTGATTGTGGGATTATCAAAAAAAGATATAGTAATGTGTTGATTTTACATTAATTTCTGACTGAATAAGTTTATTGTTTATTTCAAGTATAGTGTGAATAGAATTTTTTAGTCTATTGAATGCTGCATTTGGTAAACAGATGATGCTTGCCAAATTGATACCAAATGCAGCATGATAGTAGTTGAAGTTTCACTATTTGATCTTTATGTCAGAGTAAAAAATGTACCTATAAGTAAATCCGACTACGACATGCACATGTATGTATAGATCATTAAAATGGATATGCACATGTATAGATCATTAAAATGGACATGCACATGAATAGATCATTAAAATGGATGTCTCAGAGGTCAGATTCAATGGCTTGGATCGGAAGGAATGACAAACAAGGTAAAATACGTAGACTTGTAGGTTAAGTGAAAATCACAATTAAAGCATAAGGTGCTCTCATTGATTTCATGCATTAAAGCAGCAGCAATTAGCTATGTCTCTAATCACTATTCTTACAATTTTCTTCATCTTAGCTCCGCTCAACACCTAATCCCGGATTCACGACTAACCTTTACTACAAAAACCAATCGCCAATATCTACCCAAGTCCGTCGGGAGTTTGAAAATGCGATTTACCGCTCTAAACTAATGGCGGATCCCAAAGCACCCATTAGGGTTGTTCCCAGCGGAGGCTACGTGATGTATCTGTCACTGGGAACGCCAGCATTTCCATTAACTGCCTATGCGGACACGGGTACTAATCTAATATGGATACCATGCGCCGCATGCTTAGGGTGCCTAAACCCATTTTTTAATCCGGCAAACTCATCGACGTACGATAGAATTCGCTGAATTACCATGTCAGACTGCCCTCAAACACCCGACGCAGCTGTAGAATGCTCTTCCATGGGGATCTGCACTTACACAACAGTGTTTCAAGGGAAACCATTACGATGGACTTCCAAATTACATCTTCAGATGTGGCTTCAAGAACAGCCGGATATGGGATCGTCGGCTTAGGCGTTGGACCCATGTCATTGGCCTCGCAACTGTGCGGCCAGATAAATGAAACATTTTCTTACTGCTTGGCCAAAGATCCTTCAGAGGTAAGCATCATAACCTTTGGTTCAAGTGGCATTGTGTCCGGAAAAGGAGTCATGACAACCCCTATGGGGACCACAAAGCCACCTGTCATGACTCCCTTTCCGGCCACAACCCCACGTGAACCAAATGTTATCTGAAGATTCCTTTGCCAAGCCGTAGGAAAAAGTTTGGTTTATTTGTCCTCCAAGCTGAGAAACCAATGATATGGGTCCACCCCCTAACCAGATGATCCCATACCCGATATCCGGGCTGCTGTTGAATCCACATCCGAAGATGTCATTTGGAAGTCGTAGAAGGACAATCAAACCGGCCTATCCAAATCAGAGAATATCCAGAGAGCCCTTGCTCGACGTGTTAACAAGTCCAATGCTCCAGCAGCTGACCTTTTTAGCTTCTGCAGGTGAGTATTTCATAAAGATTCATCTAGGCACACCACAAGTTGATGTAGTGGCAGTGATTGATACAAGGAGCAGCCGACTATCTTGTTGGACCCCATTTCAAGAATGAGCCAGTGTGCTTATTATCATTCGAAAGGCAGAGACAAGTCAAACTGAGTCAACAAAAAACATTTAATATAGTAGGTCGACTGCAGTTCAAAAGGATGAGCTGAACGATCGATAGTAGATACTCAAGTGATGACAACAGCAAAAATTTATGAGCAAATTTAGTGCTCAGCCATACTAAGCAAACTTGTTGAGAGACAATATGATCCACTGGGGTTCTATTCAGGAATCATCTGCTCATTGTCTGCATCATCAGCTTGTTCGATCTGAGGCTTGCTGGGCTGCGATCCTGGAGCTTGTTTCTTTTTTATTCCACTGACAATGTCGTCGATTCTAAGGAGCATGCAGGATGCTTCGATAGCTGTCTTGTATGTTTGAGCTTTCACGTTATATGCATCCCAGATCTATATATATTGTTGATAGCCTTTAATTATGAACCACGTTTGACTGGTATTAAATAGCCATAGACACTTTGTACCTTTCTCTCCTTCATGTTCGCAATTTCTCCAGTATTGCCGTCTATGCCAGTCCAAGAGTTTTCACCATTGGCATGCTGTCCAGATACATCACAAAAAGGGAGTCATCACATAAACTTGCATAACATAAGGAAGTCAGTACTGCAGATAAAGACACATAAGCGACCAAGCTCAGAAGGAAATTGACATCTTTACATTTCCTTGCAACGCAGTCATGGTGCGGATTACATTGACTCCACAATTCTGAGCAAGAGTTCGTGGAATGGCCTCAAAAGCGATGGCAGCAGCTTCATATGGCCACTATGAAAATACAGATGCTAGTTATTGCATTTAAAAGAATAACTATTTACAACTGAATGCATTTTTAGAAACAATGTAGTTTACCATTTAAAATCTAAACCTCAAGAACAGATAAAAAGTAATGAACCAAATAATTTTAATACCTTTTCAATGCCTTCAACTGATGAACTTTTCTGCTTTAAAGTGGCTGAAACAGTCAATTCAGACGCACCACCACCAGGGACAAGCTTTGGGTTCTTGAGAATATTTCTGGCAACACCCATGGCATCCTACACAACCCTCAAACCTTCAGTGATCAAGTTACAAGTACAAGAGAACATATTTTAGAACTACCAAAACATAATTACCTGCAAGTTTCTTTCCACTTCATTCAGGATATCCTTGCTGGCACCTCTAAGAAGTACAGTGCAGGCTTTAGGTTCCTGGCATTCAACAATGAAAGTGAAGAACTCATCACCAATCTTCTTAACTTCAAACAGACCAGCTCCAGTTCCTACATCAGATTCTTGTAGTTCATCTGGGCGGTTAACAATAACAGCTCCACAAGCTTTGGCAATCCTATTGTTGTCGGTCTTCCTTAACCGCCTAATTGCAGTTACACCAGCTTTACAAAAATAATGGCAAGCCAAATCACTAAGGCCCTTCTCTGTAATAACCACGTCGGGTTTGAATTTGAGAATTTGCGCGCAAAGATTCTCAATGTATTCTTCCTCCATTTTTAAGAGAACTCCCCAGTCCTCTTCTCTGACCAACTCTGCATTTGTCTGGTTTTCACCCTTCTTATACTCAAGGGGGGAATCAAGAAGAATAATACGGGGGTTTACAATCTTTCTTCTCATTTTCCCAGGCGCAATAACATCCTTGTTAAACATGACACCTCTCAGAACCTGCGAATCTTCTAACTGGCCACCTGGTACCTTCTCTACTTTGATATATTTCTTGATGTCAACTTCACGCAAGCCTTGACCAACGTCGACGCCAACAATAAATGTGGCATCAAGCGCCATGTTCTGAAAGCAACAAATGAGGCAGAGGATCAATAAATTATAACAAGATGAAATACGACAACAAGAATTAACAAAAGATTTACATGGAAATTTACATACAGCGATAAGATTTCCAAATTGACCAGTAAACTTGGTGCCGATACAATTATTAACCATTCCAAGCATAGTGTCTCCTGCAATTAAATACACACCGTATCAATCCCAAGCCGAAACAGAATCCTACCCACATTTCGGTAAGTCAAGGAACATGCTTACGATCATTGACGTCAATAGGCAAGGCAATCTTCTCAAGCACAGCTAACGCATCCTCTAAAGCCTTGTTATAAGCTGATGCATACATAAAGGCATTAATAAGAATGTTGAACCCTCTCTGTAAATGGAAAAGAGTTAACTGTGGAGCATATAACCTCGGCATATGACTGTTGGATGATAGCTTTTATCAAGGAAAGCTTCAGCAACATGAAGCATCTCACCAGCTAACAAATAAAATAATAGAAAGCATCAGAGACTAGTCAAAAATGATGCATTAGAGGGGAAGAAAATATTATATGAAAGAATCAACAGTCCTACTCAGGAACAAGCTTGACCTACTTCCCCAGCCATTGCCTTTTCTTGCCAATGAACGGTGAAAATGCATAGTACAACAGTTGGATAATCTACACTAACAATATATACCTAGTATTATAACTGAAGTTGTTCCATCACCAACTTCTTCATCCTGTGTCCGACTCAGCTCAATCATAGACTGCAAATCAGATGTAATGAGAAAAAAGTGACGATAAATATCCAAATCAAGCTCACGATGAACTTTGCAAGAAAATAGTTAACAATAAATCATTAAATAAGATGAAAATTAACTTTCAAATATTTGGAGCAAGCGAAACGAAATATGCAAACATGTTCCTTCACTACCTTTGCTGCAGGATGTGCAACGTCAAGTTCACGCAAGATTGCATTTCCATCATTAGTAAGAACCATTCCTGCCAATGTACAAACACAGATCCGAAATGGACTAATGACTAATTTAATGAAAATGTTTGACAACAATTGTGGGAAACCTTAGACCATGCATGGATAAGGTAAGAAAAAGATCAAAAATTGAAATAGTTCAACTCAAAATCTCGTTGATCAAAAGTTGAAATAACAATAACAACAATGGTCACTATACCTCCTTGAGCATCAAGCAACATCTTTAACATGGACCTCGGGCCAAGGGTAGTCCTAATTATATCAGCCACGGCCTATAAACAATATAAGTCGTGGAATATGTTAATTGTTAAATAGCTTAAATCAATCTCATCTAAGAAGTTCAATCTGCAGATTCAACCAAAACTAATCACAAAAATCACAATATGATACTCATAGAGAACTGCACAAATCTACGGAGAGATATCAACTGTAATAACATAGCACTTAGTTCACCTAAAGTAAAAACCAGTTTTCATGAATTCAAAGAGAACAGGAATTGGGTATGTGCAAAAAAATGGCATAAAAAAATCAATATCTTCAAAAAGGCATTTTGTATTACATAGAGGCCCCAATTAATACCGTGGATGCTTTTATATTAGCACGGGGCACTTTACTTCCAGATTCCCTAGTGAGCGAGTCCTCTGCAATAACACAAGACCAAATATCAGAAAAAAGCTGGCACAAAACTCTTCCATCGTGCCTAATCAACCGCTCCAATCCTCTGTGAACACCAATTAAATTACAAGATAATCCACCACACAAAACAGCAGCCAAACAGTTACCTAAACTGAAACTATTCACATCTTGAGCAGTTCAAAACCACACTTCACTAAAATCTTAAGTTACTAAAGAAGACATCTTTACATACCAGATCTACGCGATAACATCCGATTGAACAACAAAGAAAAGTATATAAATTCAAACTTGATTTTCAAAGTAAAAATAAAATACAAAAAGCGGGGAGTGAAAACGTACTGAGTACGAGTACAGGAGCCTGCATGGTTGCGGATCGAGGGGTCGAAAATGGGAAACTAGGGTTTTCGGTTGGAGGGAGCAGATCGGAAGTACGGAGTAAAACCCTAGCTGGCTAGATTCATGTAGAAGTGGCAGGTCACGTGGTTATCACGTGATTCCGACCCAGTCCAGATGTTTTACTGACCTGTTTGGTTACGACGATAAGAAGTCGACAAAGGAGACACCCGGCGGCGATTCTGTCCATAAGAAAATATCTCTCATCCAAATCCACCGCGAAAGCTCAATTCCGACGGCAGTCAGCTAATCTGATCATCAGATGGCCGCAGCGAGCGGATGGTCAATCACAACGCCGCCGCACTCCCCCCGTTTTTCAGCTCAGCTTCGATGTAGTAAGAAGTTAGAGTTTGGATTCGATAGTGGGAGGATGATGCGTGGTGAGAAAGGTAGGATTTTGATTGCATCAAGAAGGGTTTATCGCAGATGTGTTGTTGGTGGTGGTGGTGGTGGGGTTGAGGAGTGGGATTGGGGAAGGTGGAGTAGGCATTTTGGAGATGTTGAACAAGTTGAGAGCTATGCTTCTGTTCTCCAGGTATGCACTCTCAGTTCAATTGTTTGCTGGGAATTTTTTCCCGCTATATATAGAATTTGAGGGCGTAAATCAAATTCAAGGCTTGCACCGATTAAGTGGTTAGTAGACATGGAAAACTGGAAACTGAGTTGGGAGGATATGTGTATGAGGTCTGATAACTTTGTGTATGAGGTCTGATAACTTTGTGTATGTGGTCTGATAACTTTGTGTATGAGGTCTGATAATGCCATAAGTATTTTTATGTGATCTATCTTGCAGTTTCAACTTGAAGATGCAATAGAAAAGGAGGATTTTGAGGAAGCTGCTGTGCTGAAAAAGGCTATTGCGGAAGTTACTTCAAAGGATAGTGTTGCTGAAATCATGTCACGATTCGAGGTTGGTTAATATTTGTAATTCTGTAGAATCAGTAACTCTTTGTATTCAATGCTGAGTCTAGACCCTTTTGTCTTCTTTCATAGAATGCGATAAATGAGGAGAGGTATCATGATGCTTCAAGCTTGTCAAGACATAGTGGGAGTGGACTGGTAATTAGTTATGCGATATGAGCATTTGATTATAGTAACTGTATGGTGTCTTGTGGATATCTTAGTAGCTTTCAGAATTCATAATGGCTTTTATTTTACATGCTTATGGATTTTCGGTAGCATTAGTAGCATATTTCTTTCATTTTTCTGGCACGCAATTGTAACTTATTCAAAGTCACCCCTCTTCAGATTGGTTGGTGGGTGGGCTTCTCAACAGATTCTGATGACCCCTTCGGCAGGCTAGTACGTATAACACCAGGTGTAGGAAGATTTGTTGGCAAAAGCTATACACCCAGGTAGAGAGAATTTAGATTAATTCATTACCTGTTGTGTCCTTTTCATGATATTCGGGATAGTGATTTGTATTCTTAAAACAGACAGTTGGTCAACGCAGCTCCTGGAACTCCATTATTTGAAATCTTTGTGGTGAAAGATTCAGAAGAGGGATACACTATGCAGGTACAACAGTTAACTTATGTGTTATATATTTTTAATAGAACAGTTAATTTATGTGTTATATATTTTTAACACAAGTTTTTCTATGCCTGTGTATATTATAAGTGGTCTGGAATATTCAAAGATGGCATATCATTTGTCGGTCCAATGCACTTGCATATCCTTTTTCATTTTAAAGCTACAAGTTTGGCATACGTTTACGAGAAGATGAATATCATGAACTCTGTAATAACCATGTTTCTTCTGGCAGGTAGTATACATGCGTCCAGCAAAAGAAAAATCAGGGAATACCTTGAGTTCGCTATCTAAACCTGTAAATAGCCCATTGGTGCACGACTCCGAAAAATCGTCTGTTGTAGACATTGAAGTGAATCAAAAGGCTGTTAAAAATGAGGAAAAAGGCATCAATATTGAGGAAGCAACTGAGGAAGGGATAAGAAGTGTGATAAATTTTCTCAAAGAGAAAATTCCTGGATTGAATGTAAATGTGATGAACGTTAAAGTTGAGAACGCCAATACAGTGGATCAGTTGCTGCAAGAAGACAAAGAAGATGATAAGAGTGATGTTGATGACATTTCTGAAGGTGATATTGTCAACTTGAATGATGTTGAACATGAGGAAATAACTTTTGAAGCAGAAGGTAATTTCACCGATGAAGAAATTGATGCGGAGACAAAGATTTTCATTGGTGGGGTGGTTCATAACAAGGAAGATGGTCCACCCAATGCTGAATTTATTCGTGTTCCAGCTGAGATTAAGAACGTGGAGAGAAATTCATTTACTTTACTTATTCCTGGCATGAGTCAGTATCAAGGTAGTAACGAAAAAGACTCGAAGGTCAGAGTTGCTGCCATTGCAGCTCAAGGAGTTGCAGAACTAATGCCTCCTGAAGTTGCTAAGGCTTTTTTCAGCGCCGATAAAGTTTCTCCTCAGGTGAGTCTGAATCAACTTAGCAATCTTTTATTCTTAAAGGCTTAAGGTTTCGGATAGCTCCAAAATCTGACTCTTAAGATGGAATAATTTATCCTTTTGTGAATTTTTGCTACTCAAAATAGTACTGACTTCAATCATGTGTTAGGTTTCCAGAGATGTACGTGAAATCATCAAGCTTGCCGTTAGCCAGGCACAAAAGAGGAACAGAATGCCGGAATCCACCACTTTCAGTCGACTTACCACTTCCAGCAACGACCTGGATCCCTTTGAAGGTTTGGTTTACCCTTTTGTGTAACACAGATCTTTCAATGTGATTATTCTTATAAGAATAATTTCTCACGCAGGCTTGTACATTGGTGCATTTGGCCCATATGGCACTGAGGTGGTCCAACTTAAACGAAAGTTTGGTCATTGGAGTAGTGCTGAGAACAACGAAACACGGTCGGATCTTGATTTTTTTGAATATGTCGAGGCAGTGAAACTTACAGGGGACTTGAATGTACCTGCCGGCCAGGTTTGAATTCTGCAGTACATACGAGAATAATTTGATCTCATTCACTTCAGTATCTGATTATTTATGTGTCAGGTCTCATTTCGTGCCAAAATCGGAAAAGGGAAGCGTAATCCGAATCGTGGTCTTTATCCTGATGAGTTGGGAGTGGTAATATTTCCTTCATTTTTTCTCCAAGCACTGTCATTTTAACAGATTGATATCTGATCAAATTTCTTGGCCATCCAGCTTGCTAGTTATAAAGGTCAAGGAAGAACAGCAGAATTCGGGTTCAAGAATCCCCAGTGGGTTGAAGGAGAACTTCTCCAGTTGAGTGGCAAGGTGCTGGAAGTTATCACATTTAGTCAACTTATATATTCATATAGTATTATTTTGATACATCTCCCTCATAAATCTTGCTGGATTTTGTTGATGCAGGGAGTGGGTCCATTTGTGAAAAACGGTGCTGATCTTGGCTTTCTTTTTGTTATCCCTGATCAAAGCTTTCTTGTTTTGTTTAACCGTTTGAAGCTGCCAGAGTAAGCAACATGGTCTGATAGTGTCATGCTTTTCTCAAGGGAAGAATATTATAAAATGTTCTTCTGAGTATGGACGGCAACTCCTCTTTGATTCAAAGACTTGTGGAGTCGGCGTGCTATTTTGCCACTGCTTGACAGCAAATGTATGCTCAAGTTACTGGGCGAGCTGGGTGTTCAGAAGCAACTAAAACGTATTATGCCACCTCTGGTTCAGTTTTCATGCATCTTATGTATCAGTCACATCCCTTGTCTGGGACACTAGACTAGTAAATGAGAGACTAACTGACCCGTACGAAATTACACAGTAAAGTGTAGTGTTCAAAATACAAACGACTTATTGTACTACTTATTTCCAGAAAACTGCTGTAGTTTTAATTTTATGTTAATCGAGCAATGTGCGGATTCGGTATAACATACAGCGGATTCTAGCCATTTTTAATCAAAATTTTATTATTGTATATAATTTTTAATTAGTAAATATAACAAAAAAATTCTAAAAAATAAATAATCAATATTTTTATATACTAAATATTATTTAAATCACTAAACTCTTACACGTAGTCCGGATCCCATTCCGTTTTATATTTGTTAGACAACCGAGTCATCTTTCCGGTTCGTGGTGGATTACTCGGTACATCTTCACCCAAAGTAATCCGGTTCAATTCCCCGGCCTAATGCACTCTCTTTTTCTTCAATATGCATAAAACCCTTATCAGAAAAAAAACTAGGGTTTTGTGAACGGAGCCAAAATCAGTGTCGAGACACCCGCCTAGTTCATCCCAATCCCAATCCCAATCCCAATCCTCATCCTCAAACGTGAACGTCTACCGAGATGGAGAAAAAAGCGGTGATATTGCCGTCGAAGTTTGTGAACCAGTTAGTGGTTAGTGTAAAGCTTTTATCTTTTCTGTTTTTAGTTTTGATTTGCGGATTGCTTGGCTTTGGCTTTCGAATTCGTGACTGATACAATTTTGTTTTCTGGGTTTGTGATATAGGTTCCTGGAGATGTTGTTCTTGACTTGACCACAATGGCTAATGCAATGATCAAACTCGGTGGCGGTCTGAGGCAGGTATGTTTATACATTTTTTGAGGTTATAAATGAGTTTGAAGTTTTAGTGCTTTTATGTATTTAATTTGATTTAAGGTGTTTTCAGGATTGTGATACTATTACGGCAATGAAAGCTGGAATATTGAGATTTGCAAAGCCGAATAAGTACTGGGTTGAGAGCTCCCAAAAGAGGGTAGGGTTTTTCTTAACCAAATTAATTTGAAACAGCTGGTGCATTGCAGTTCTAAACTTGTTTCTTGAGCACAAGAGAAGTGGCTTTGTTTAATCAAAAAGTTGGTTGCTTTATGTGTCAAACAATTTGATAGAGAATATTCGTAGTGTTTTGTTTGCTGAGTTCTCTTTATTTTGGTTTCAGTATGTACCTTGTGTGGAAGACCATGTTCTGGGGATAGTTGTGGACACAAAAGCCGATGTAAGAACTCATCAACTTTACATCTTTTAGGAATGTAGCATTTATGCTCTTAATTCAGTATGTAGTTGTGGTGTTCAATTTGTTTTGTTATTTATTTTTATTCAGAGATAAGCAAATTATACAGGCTATTAGAGTCATGAAAAGCTTTGTTAATTATCTAAAGTGTACTATAATCTAATCCATCTATATATTACATTTCTTATGGTAAATGCCATGGAACAAAACTGATTTTTGTTGTATTTTTAGTAGAGAAGAAATGTGTGTATGAATATGGATTGATATTAGGAAGTTCAGTTACAATTTTGAAATATAAATATATGTTTGTTAGGCTTGAGAAACTGTATCATGATTCATGCGTAGTACATTAGGCTTGAGAAACTGAAGACTGGTCTTTATGTGTGCAGAACTTCCTCGTGGACATCAAAGGGCCAGCAATAGCTTTTCTTCCAGTATTGGCATTCGAAGGTGGAACTAGGAGGAATATACCTAAATACGAGGTAAAACTTATTGTAGATATTTTCAGTTATGGAATCTTTTAGTTTTCTTGAAACTAATTTGAAGTGAAGTATAATAGTTGTGGTTGAGAAACTGTCTGATACAGCAAACCGGTGATTTCCATCTTTTTTATCTGTTCGCCTGAGTCATAGTCTTGCATTGTAGGTAGGTGCATTGCTTTATGTTCGTGTAGTCAAGGCGAACCCGGGCATGAATCCTGAGCTCTCATGCACGGATGGTTTGATCTCTAATTCTGAACTGATTCTCCTTTATTTATAAGTGCAAATCCTGAATTTGTTGCTCTTTGTTACATCTTATAGCCAATGGGAAAGCATCTGGCTTTGGCATTCTTAAAGAAGGGTACATGTTTGAATCGTCAACAGGGCTTTCACGGATGTGAGATATATAAACTCTCTTTAAATTCAATAGTAGATAGTTATTATTGACATGAGTGTGCAATAAATACATTGGTTGTAGGTTGCTGAGCTCCCCTACATGTCCAGTCCTCGATATACTTGGGAAAAAACTGTCCTTTGAAATAGCAGTAGGGTTGAATGGCAGAGTTTGGGTAAAAGGTCCTTCGCCTTCCACTGTCATCCTAGTCGCTAACGCAATCATGAACTCTGAAGCACTGAGTGGAGCACAACAAAGAATCATGGTGGAGAAGCTCCTAGAAAGAGTTCAATAGATAACCCTGCATTGTTATGTTTCTTGCAATTTTAATTAAGCTTGTCATATGAGCTGCCTTTTTACAGTTAAAGCTCATAAATACGTGACTGTTATAACCAGAGCTAATTTGATTCTCTTCAAGGCAATGCCTTATTATATAGATATTGTTGTTTTGTCACTCCATTTGAATCAGTGAACAGTAACTGCTTGTAAATGTTGGTCTAGTGTTTTGTAGTGGCTTCCTCCAGGATAACAATAACAATGGATCTTGAATTCTAAGGTAGGTTGACAGCATAAGAGCTAACTGGGTGTCTATCTAAGTTTTGGTTGGAATCATGCTTGGTGGACACATGCAAAGCTGTCACTTTCAAAGCTTTAGAATCTTGTAGTTGAGGATCTTAGACGCACATATGGATACTGTCATCTTCTGGCATTACCTTCCTGTTCACATACCACATTAATCTTTGTTGACTATGTTACACTTTACAAACATTTATCAACTGCATGTAAAATGCAATTTGGTTACTGGGGCTAAGTTTAAATGAAGGATGAGATTCTAATAAATGCAATGCACCCAAGTCCTCAACTATCAGCTCATGTCCTCATCACTACTCAAATTAAGATGCACTAGTGTCCTACTCCTAACGTTTAAGGGCTGGTCTTGAAGCTAGCTATGGACTGAAGATAAACACATTCTTTATTCAAATGATTGAATTGAAAACCTTATCTCACATTTCTTTATAAATAAGAATCTCTTTATTGTGTAAAGACAACAAGTCCTACACTTTAAGGGCATATAAAGCAATGTAGCATGCCATCTTCCAACAACAGAAACACAAAAATCACCTCAAGAGTTACTTGTTAGCAAAATGGAAGGGTTGAAGAAAGGACTACGGAATGAGGAGGAAGACAGGATACTGATAGAGCATGTCAAGGTGCATGGTAAGGGAAAGTGGAACCGTGTTGCCAAAATCACAGGTTTTGATAGAAACATGTTACCTTTTCTTTATCCAATGCAACCTTTGTTATGTTTAGTAGTCAGTCTTCAACTAGACATTGGTTTCAGGGCTGAAGAGATGTGGAAAGAGCTGTAGATTGAGATGGCTGAATTACTTGAGGCCGGAGATCAAGCGAGGAGCTTTTTCAATTGAAGAAGATGAACTCATTATTCGGCTTCATAGGCTTCTGGGGAATAGGTGAGTTTGAGAGCCAGTCTAAAGAAATGATCAAGCCGGTACAATGTTGGTGACATTTTTTTGTACATGTAGATGGTCGTTGATAGCGGGTAGAGTGCCGGGGAGGACTGATAACCAGGTGAAGAATCATTGGAACAGCCATTTGAAAAAAAGGAACTTGATAGATACTAATAAAGGATTGATCAAAGTAAGCAGCAATGCCTCAGAGGAAAATAGCAGTGTCTCATGTAGGCAAATGATTGAGAAGGCAGCAAAATGCACAGAAAAAGATAGGAGTGGTGAAGAGGGGATTGAAAGCTGGTTTTGGGAATGGAACAGCAACTGCCTTGATGGTAGCCAAAAGATAGATGAGAGCATTGACCCTTGGTATTTGGGTTGGACATGATTCATTTTAGTGTCATTATCTTGTGATGTAACCAAGTGGAATAAGAGACAATGTTTAGGAGATGGGAAACTGAGTTTTGGAACAGTTAAAACACAAATGGAACCATTTTAAGAACAAATAAATATTAACTTGTACTGTAACTCGTACGAATTCTATTACGGATAGAAACTGGGCTCGTTTAAAGGCCCAATATGGAGTTTTAGGCTAATTGAATGTTGGGTTGGGCTTATCATTACTTGCGTTTTTATTATATGCCTTTTTATTTTAATATGAAATGCATGTTCATACTCTAACACTAGCTAGCTAGCTAGCTAGCTAACGAGTTCGTCATTTGTCCAAAAATAGATACTCCCTCCGTTCCGCCGAATGCTTCCTATTTGGCATTTCCAATGTAAAATAAGAAACCAATATTTAAGGGATAAAAAATTCCAATGAAAATCTGATTAAGACTAAATTTTCCCACCAAAATTTTGAGACCAAAATTAATTTACCAAAAGTAAACTTTCCCACCAAAATTTTGAGACCAAAATTTTGAAATCAATATCTAGGGTTATTGGGGGTGATTTTTCAATTTTGGTAGTTGGTTTAATTCAATTATAATAATTAATTAGTTAGTATAATTAATTATGTTTAACTAGTAAATGTAATTAGAGTGTTATATTTTAATATTTATTTTTTGCCAAAAAAGGAAATAGGAAGCATTCGGTGGGACACCTAAAATGGCAAAAAGAGAAGCATTCGGTGGGACGGAGGTAGTACATCTTTTTGTACAAAATGCATGGAACACATCACCAAATACAAATGCGCTGTCGACTTAAGCATGGATATCTCTAACCGGCTTTTAGAGAAATAAATGGTCGTTTTGACTCATCAGGTTACAACCCCAACTTTACACATTACAAAATTCATTAGATATCTTTTTTAATGGAGTCTTGGATCGATCAACCTAATCATTGACCTAACGAGCATCACATCCGCAGTTGTATTTGTCACTTGTTCATACAGAACAGTAGTATTGTATTGTATGTGTATCTCCATACTTTCTAGAGTGAGAGGTGGTTTTATCTCATCAATACTGGAGTAATATTTATGCCACTGTTTCCTTTTTGAGGATAATCCAGTATAATATTTAGCAGGTAATAGCTAGTTAGAACATGCATTTCGGTCAAGTCGGTGATTTAAACCCTCCTGAGTGCATATCCACCTTGAGTATGGGTTTGTCCATTCCTTTAGCGATGAAGTAGTAATAATTTTAAATTAAAATTAAAAAAATTAAAAAAAATAAAAACAATAAAAAAACATGCATGCCAATCTCACTTTCTCCGTGATTAGTATTGACTTACAAATAATATAATTGAGCGAAAATCTTGACTTGTGTAATAATAATGTTATTGAAAATCCTAAACAGACTGACCTAATGCACATTATCATTACTCAAGTTTATCGAACTAGCTTATTGGTGCAGCGGTTGTGCATCCTATTCTATATTATCAATGATGAAATGGCGACAGTACATCCTTTATTATTTACATTATCGAGTGCTTTATCATACATGCATGTAAGTGTTTAGTTACTTTGTGTCCACAGCCAGTGTATGATCGTATAGTTATGTCATCAACCAGGGCTTGTAGTCATCATTTCAATAAGAGTTTCCCTGAATTGATAGATGAATGTTGTTTGAGAAAGATATATGTACGTATTTGATAACTCATTTCAGAGAAAAGCAACCAAACTGAAGTTTATCAAAGAACCCAGGGCTTGTAGGCATATGTATGCACTACTTTGCTAGACAAAAGCCCTAGATAGTTTATCAATGAAGTGATAGATACTTCAAAGTAGCATGCATCATACTTCCACTTCCACCTATCATTTATTCTTTTCCATTATAGAACGAAGCTGAACCTTACTTGTTTGAGAGGAGTTGCTAGAGCCTAGAGGACCTTAACAATTAACATTGTTTCATATTTTTTCTATTACTACACTGCTGGAGCCTGCAACCCACTTAATAAGAGTATGTGTGTTTATTATAAGCCCACGTTCACAATATTAAACTTATACCATGAGCTGCATTTGTCACACAAAAACACAAGCTAATACGTACAAACAAAGTTGTCCATCTAGAGTTTGTTGAGTGTAGGCAACGAGAAGCTGCAAACGATTTTCACTAACCATGGAAGAAAGATGTATTCCTCCACATGTCATTTATTTGTACGACCTCAGTTGAGATACATATCATAAAACTTGTTTAATTATCTTTTTATAACAATCAATGTATGAAACCAAACATCTATAATATGAGAAAAGAATTTTTCTAAATTTAATATAATTATTGCGTGTTTAGCTAACATTTCTTCAATAATGGTAGAAATTGGATTGTAACATGCACCTAACTAAACGTATCTTCTTCTTAATCAAAAAAAAAAAACTAAACGTATCTTCTTCCTGAAATGTCAATGATTGATAACGATGATCTCTTGAGATATGATTCATAACTTGAATACTTTATTTTGTAAGGATAACTTCAACTTTCATTTTAAGAAAATGCCTCGTTGCATGCACCAGTAGCTAAGTAATTACATTAGCAATCAAAATAATAATATCAAAAAGGTGTAAAAGATTAAAGAAATTACCTAAAGGCGACCATCCCCTCTAAAGCTTGCGCAGTCCTTTTCACTCGGCTACGGCCGACTACGTCAAACCGGTTGCAACTTAACTCCAAAAACTCACATCTCAAGCTAACCCCGATCCCTCGAGGCATTGCATTTTTGCATCACCTTCTTCTTCAATTAAAACCCCATCAAAGCTCAAATCTTCGAAAGCAACCACCACTACCAAACCCCTCAAAAAGGACCAATCTTTACAGAAACTGGAAACACCCCATTTCGATTTCGTCATCAATTTGGTATTTATACTCCCCCTTTTATTATGCTTAGTTGATTTTGGTACATTGCCATTATCTCAGATTTGCGTGTTTTTAAATTCCAGACCTTTTGTTGTTTTCTGTAGTCCACACTCCACATTGCCCCATCTCATTGTCAATGCATCTGTTCATTTGTATTCTTTAATGTTTTTGATATCAGGAAGAAGAATTTGAGAAGTTGTGTATAAATAAGCTTTGTCACACCTCACTACTTTTCTCTCATTTCATCCCCACAAGCCTTCAACTTCACAACACTTTGATTCTTTAAGAAATTCAACTCCAAAGTTTGCATCTTTCTTCCTGAGTTCTGATCCTTCTGATTATGTAACTTTTTGCATTGCAGATCAATCACTTGTTCTTTAGAGGGTCTTTGTTGATTTGGTTGTCTCCTCTGATTCTTTTCATTCATGTAAACTTGTTACTATTGAGTGTCCCATTTGGTAACATGTGAACACTAATAACCCTTCAATCCTACCAATGAGTTTTCGTTAAATTAGCTTTGCTTGTAAACCTCAAAAGAGTGTCCTTTTTCATTGAGCAGGTGTCGATAACATATAACTGAAAGTTCCCAGTCAGTCCTAGTTGACTGTTTGGAGCAATTTTGGTAGTGGTTAGCTGAGAAGCACTGAGCTTATTGCGTACCAACTATGTAAAAGGGCAGGTCATTCATATGATCTTCACCAAAATCAAGTGTTTGTTTTGATCAATGTTCACTATAGCTATGGGTGGAATTCGCTAAGATTGGTTCAATCTGTAACTTGGTTAATCGTTCTCCCCAGGTTCACATTCCGTACTAATCCATTCTTTTATTCAATTTTCTTCCCCAAACCTTGAAGTATGTAAAATTTCTTTACATAATCCGTACTCGTTTTTATGGTCCATTTATTGAGCCATACATCATGGTATGATGAACCTGGATTCTTCCTTGCCTAACTTTCTGGACCCTTTCATGGTCGTTTTGAAATCTTTTGTCCTGCCCATTTACACTCGTACTCTAGTCATTAAACCTTAATCATCATTCTGGCCTCTTGAGTCCCTCTGGTCTTTGTCTAAGCTCATTTTGTGGAGAGAAACTTGTCCTCGTGGATTTAAAATCCTCCGAAGTTCAGATAAATAAAGTAGTTAACTTCCTGGTTGCACGATCGAGATTATCAACAATTATGGAAGAGACTTTTGTACCGTTTCGTGGGATTAAAAATGATCTCAAGGGAAGGCTTTCATGCTATAAACAAGATTGGACAGGTGGTATCCGTTCTGGGATCAGGTTTGTGTTTCAACTTTTACTGTTGATCTGATTCAGTTATCGATTTCTGAATTTTTATATTTCTTTGATATCTTTTTGATTTATTTTGTTCACAAATTTCAGGATCCTAGCTCCAACTACTTACATATTTTTTGCTTCGGCTATTCCGGTCATTTCATTTGGAGAGCAGTTGGAGAGAAGCACAAGTAAGAAAAGAAGTTAATTGGTTCGTCGTGGTATCCTGCAGTTGTCATGGTAATCTTTTTATGATACATTGTGCTCTCTTTTGCAAACAGATGGAAGTATAACAGCAGTACAGACTCTTGCATCAACAGCACTTTGTGGCATCATCCACTCTATAATTGGTGGCCAACCCTTACTTATATTGGGGGTGGCAGAACCCACTGTGTTAATGTATACTTTCATGTTTGACTTTGTCAAGGACCGAAAGGGGTTGGGTGAAGAACTTTTCTTAGCTTGGGCTGGATGGTAACTTTTGCTCTTTGTTTGTGTAGTAATTCTGACTCTAAATTTTTGAGTAAAATATTGGTGTGTAATTTTTGTTTAGGGTATGTGTGTGGACAGCGCTTTTGCTTTTTCTGCTAGCTGTTCTCGGAGCATGTTCAATTATCAACAGGTTTACTCGTATTGCTGGGGAACTCTTTGGGCTCTTAATTGCAATGCTTTTCATGCAGCAAGCCATTCGTGTAAGTCCTTTAACAGGAATGCATTTAAGTTTATTATTATCTAAGAGACATCAGAATCACATTTTACAACAGCTATTAATTTATCTTTCAGGGCCTTGTGGAGGAATTCGGTATCCCCAAGAGAGAAAAACCAAACCAGGATGCACTCCTTCTCGCTTGGCGTTTTGGCAATGGAATGTTTGCGCTAGTATTGTCGTTTGGCCTTCTTCTCACTGCACTAAGGAGCCGCAAAGCTCGATCTTGGCGATATGGATCAGGTAGCTTGTTCTTAATAATCCCTAATTAATGAATTTTTGATATTTCTGAAATTTTGTTTGTTGAGGTTAATTTAATATATTTTCCTTCTGCTTCCATATATAGGTTGGCTACGAGGACTAATTGCGGATTACGGAGTTCCAATAATGGTCTTAGTATGGACTGCTGTGTCCTATATACCAACTGAAAGTGTCCCCTCAGGAATACCAAGACGACTATTTAGCCCAAATCCGTGGTCTTCTGGTGCTTACTCAAACTGGACAGTTATCAAGGTAATGTTATTTCGTCTTGATAATACTCCAATTCATGCGTGCAATCTATTGCGGATGTCTTATCTTTTTTGTGCTATGAATTTGCGCAGCAAATGCCAAAAGTTCCACCATTGTACATTGCTGGAGCATTTGTCCCAGCCACAATGATTGCAGTGCTATATTACTTTGACCACAGCGTTGCTTCCCAACTCGCTCAACAAAAAGAGTTCAATTTGAAAAAACCATCCTCATATCATTATGATCTTCTTCTTCTAGGGTTTCTTGTAAGTTCTTGAGCTGGACATTACTGACTAAGTGATTCAAATCAATCACAGTTATTTAGCTCATGTTATCATGCCATTTGTTCTTTCAGACTATACTATGTGGTCTTATCGGAATTCCTCCTTCTAATGGTGTAATTCCTCAGTCTCCAATGCATACAAAAAGCTTGGCCACTTTGAAACATCAGGTACTTCTAACTTGTGTTGTCTCTTTACTTTGTACATTTCTCCTTGGGATGTGTATGCTATTTATAATTTGCAAGAGAACGATGTAGGATGGAGTTAAGTAAAATAATCTCTTTGAGTAGTAAACTTCTGTTCTCTCGTGTATCTTGTGAGATACAGACTTGTATGTATTACATTACAGCTTATGCGCAACAAGCTAGTACGGACTGCACGAGACGGCATATCAAAGAACTCAAATTTGGGCCAGCTTTACCGGAGCATGCAAGAAGCATACAATGAAATGCAAACTCCACTTGTTTTCCAAGCTCCATCAGCTCTGGTTCGTTAGAACCTAAAAGCTAAAATTTTATAGTCACTTCTTTAAATGTGATTCTGCTGTCTAACTCTGTGTATTTCAGGGTTTAAAAGAGCTTAAAGAGTCTACAGTCCAGTTGGCATCCAGTACAGGCTACATAGATGCCCCTGTGGACGAGACCGTTTTTGATGTTGATAAGGACGTGGATGATCTCTTACCCATTGAAGTTAAGGAACAAAGGGTCAGCAATTTACTTCAAGCTTTCATGGTAGGTTGTTGTGTTGCTGCTATGCCCGTTTTAAAGAAGATTCCCACTTCAGTCCTTTGGGGATACTTTGCATTCATGGCTATCGAAAGCTTGCCGGGCAATCAATTCTGGGAGCGCATCTTATTACTTTTCACAGCTCCAAGCAGGCGCTACAAGTAAGCAATAAAGGACTTTTTTCGGTTTCTACTGTTCAAGTATGAGATATGATTTACGGTTATATGTCTCAGGGTGTTGGAAGATGATCACGCAACATTCGTTGAGACTGTGCCTTTCAGAACAATTGCTGGCTTCACATTATTCCAAACTGCATATCTGCTGATGTGCTTTGGCATAACATGGATTCCATTAGCTGGGGTCCTTTTCCCACTGTTGATCATGCTTCTTGTGCCAGTGCGGCAGTATTTGCTACCCAAGTTCTTTAAAGGGGCTCATCTTCAAGAGTTGGATGCCGCAGAATATGAGGAATCACCAGCCATACCTTTCAACCTTTCGTACGAGGTAAGCTCTAAAATGTCTCATAAAACATGTCTTAGGCTAGTTTAAAATATCAACAAAATATAAATAAAATGGCGTTGGGTGTATTCTGTTCGGAACAGGGCCAGGAGTCGCAACACAAAGCATCGCAAATGAGTGGAGAGATTTTAGATGAGGTTATCACGAGAAGCCGTGGAGAGATCCGTCACACGCACAGTCCAAAAGTAACGAGCTCAACTCCACCACTGGAGTTGAAGCCTATATACAGTCCACGAGCAACTGGCAGAGCCAAGGTGATAGCCCTGGATATAATTTAAGTGGACAAAACTTGAGTCAAACAGCAAGTCCACGTCCATCCTCCTTGGGACAGACGAATCATGCTTCAAACCTCTGGTTGTAATCTATGATGACTTAACTAAGAGTATTTTAGCTACTGAATTTTTCAGCTGTTTAGGTATTTGCTGAAAATAACAAACTCCACGTTGCTATTTTTACAAAAAAACAAGCCGGTTTGGAGATGTTCCGTCGGCTGAAGTTGTGCATTTGAGCGGTTCTGCAGTTTAACTTGTCATTTCATTCAGCCACTTTGTCCTGCATATTGGCCACAAAGGGATTTGAAGTATGCTGTGAGTGAAGGCCACTTGGCACTTTGTCATCAGACCAGCATCAACTTTTCTCCTTATACATCTGATCATTTACCTAATCTAATTTAATAAACATGGAGTTGATATTTCCTTAAATAAAGCAAATTAACAGCTAAGCTGCTAAACATGTCACCTTTCGATCTCTCTTCTTCCCTTATTCAACAAGAGAGATTCGAATCACATTTCCATACATCAACCCTAACCTTACTTGTTTCGATCCCCCACCCTGAATATCATTTGACTTGAGCCTCGTTTTGCGCCTTCGGATTTGGAGACTATGCTCTGTTTTCAAAACGGACCATTTCCTAGGATTCACAATGCAGCAGCAGTTGACACTATAATGCACGGACACGCTTAAAGGGTCGCCGTATCCATATCGGACGCGTATCGTATACACCGAACGATCAGAAATTCCAAGAAACACAGTAATAGAGCAATTTGAAGTCAAACTGATTTAATTTAATTAATTAATTATTGCATTTTTGAGCCGTCAGGTGTGTCCATGTGTCCCAGGGGACGAATCTCACGTTAGCACCGGCATTGCGGGGACATTGTAAGTTTCTCACACTCCCTTTCGTCAAGACTACTGTTCTCAAATCCTAACACAATGCTAGCTGCTTTATGAGATGTAGGGGTTATATGTCCGCTGCGTACCTCGTATTTAGGGGCCAGCTTACGGAGAAGGCGGACGTTTATGCATTTGGTGTGCTGGCTATAGAAATAGTCACTGGAAAGAAAAACATAGTCTTCCTACAAAGTGTTAGTTTGAATAATGAGGATCAATGCACACACAGAGGTCTACTCGAATGAAGGTGGCTGAATATATTTTATTACTTTTGAGAATGATTCAAAATGAATGAGTCACACGAGTATTTAAACTATGAGGCATTACCATTTTGGTTCATCCATATTATTCTAATTCCATAAATTAGTCTGCAATCTCTGCAGCAAATCAAGCAGCAGTATCAAGCAAGCTTATTGAAGTCTGGATTATAATCTTCACAAAGCTCCTCGTCAATTTTACTCTGTAAGAGTTTTGGCACATTAGAGAGATACTTGATGCAGTCCCTAGGTAGCTAATGTAATTATGCGCATAGGTTTCAGGTATGGAAGCATTACGAAGGTAACAGACTTAGCGAGATTGTTAATGCATCTTTGAATGGAAACTTTAGCAAGGAAGACGCGTCAAGTATACTCCAATTAGTCGGGTTGTTATGCACACAAACTGCACCTGATCTAAGACCAACCATGCCAGAAGTGGTGCATATATTGAATGGAACGGAAGAGATAGCGAGACACACAAACCCTCCGTTCGAGAATGCAAATATTTTAGGCTCCGACGATACAAAAACGGGGACTGATCACTCATTTAGCACTTGCTGAACCACTATAATTATTTTTACTCTTTTTTAAAAGGATCATCTCACCTGTTTTAAATTATAACTTGGCTAAATTAACCACATGCTCATTAAAATTGAACCGCCTTATTACAAAAAACATTTGAACATACACCTAAAGGTGGCTAGACATATTAAGAGGACGCCCTGACGCCTCCAGCTCTGGAGGTCGCACGAGCTCTGCTCTGCACATCCTGACCGACATCCTCGGCCTTCTGTCCCAAATACCCGACAGCGTCAGCAGCTCTTTGTTTCATATAATCCATCTGTTCAGGAACCGACCCGCGCATCCTTCTTATATAATTAACGATCCACGACACAGAGGAGAGGCCAGTCACGCCGAACGCGCCGGAGGTGAGGAACCCGGTTACGGCCAAAGCGATGGTTAGAGCCGCAGGGACGAGTACTGGCGAGAATAGGATGAAGAGAGGCGTTGTTATTGCTAAGCCGATTACGGTGGCGGCTAGGGTGAGGCCAGCGAGGAGGAGTAGGAAGCCGCCGAATGGGAGCAGAGTGACTACGGCAATGATTTGGGATTTGTTAGGTGACTTGTCGGCTATTTGTTGTCCCAAATGCTGGAATTGTTGTTGATCGGCCATTGAATGGGTGGTGTGGGTCTTTGAGCTTGAACTGAGGCTTAATGGGTCTCTATATAATGTTCATATGGAGGTGGCGCTGAGTGACGCGTGTTGAGAGGAGTCGACACGTGGAGTAGTGGCGATGCATGCATGCATGCATGCATGGAGTATGATGAGGATTCGTAACGTGGTGTGTTATACGTCTTATAGTGGAACTGGTAACGGCGTCGTTCACGATCTGGGTTTGGAGTAGTTTGTTATGCGGCCCATTCGATTTATAGAAATCCGTTTTGTGGCCCATTTGGCCCAATAAGTAACTTTAAGTGTTTGTGATTTAAACATTAACTGAATAACTGTGTAGCTAATACAAACAGTACTTTTGTGTTGATAAACATGGAGTTCGATTTTTAAAAAAAGGGTTATGTTGTTAATTAAACATAATCCAGTGTTTGTCGGTAGGTTTTAGATTAAAATCATCTGATTCCACCGACAAAATTGATTTGGTTGATTAGGGTACTGAAAGGCCGTTATCTCATTGAATGTGAAAATCATATTGTTCCATGATATAAATATCTTTTAACAGTTAAAAACTGACCTCTTTCATATTATTCGTTGTTCAAAGTAAAATTTGAAAGCTGTGAAATTGAGGTAAGCTTGTCGGAATAAAGGCGGACATGTCGATGATCAAGTGAACTAGCTAGCTAGAGCAGAGAATATCAAAACATCATGTGTAGTTTTTTTATATAGCTCGTAAATGGATAAGAAAATGAATACAAAAAATTCTTATTCGGAATCATGTTTTACTCTAACCCAAATCAAACTTAATTTATATGAATCAATTTGATGTGATAATCCACACATGCATTTCGGTTTGAGCAGATAAATATTCTTAGAAACCATTTGATGTTAACTCATTAATTGACATTACAGTGGAAATGATACCTTTAAACATTTCAAATCATGATCATTAATTGTAAAGACACTTTAGCTTTATTTAAAACTGTTTGACAGCAAAGGGTTTCTCTCTTTGAACAGACCTTTCAAAAAGAGAAGTCTTTTTTTGACCTAAAATATGCAAACACTAGTGGATGAGACCTTTGTACATGAATGCATATCCCTTTAACTAAAAGACTAATCAGATTATAATGGTGTCATTGCCAGCTCATAACTTGCGGTCTGTGCATGTGCTTCGTTTCCCAATTTAGGTCAATTTTTGTGATTAAGATAATACCCTAGCTAGCTACTTAAGAGTGTTATTTCAATTAGTTTACGTCTGAAACTCTCTAATTTGAACGTCTCGAATTTTAATGCATTTAAGGAATAACTAATACCTTGAAGTTATGCCGCATGTGAATCCGTGATGTCAGTTAACATACCAAGAAAATTTGTTGATAAGAATTTTAATCGTTCTTTCTCGAATCTTTCATCCAAAGCATCCACTGCTGGTTTACTCAGTGTGGAAATTCCAACAAGTTTTCCCCTTAACTCTGAAATTAGTACTCAGTTTCACCATGCATGGCTTTTTACTCTGAAATTTTTGTTAAACATGTAAAGGAAAACAAGCTAGAATACTGATGCCTAAGTGAGAATCTTATATTGGTGTGTCCCATGGACATGAGCTCCAACTGGCCAAATAAGTGCAATGTAGTGATATCAAAAGTGTCGGCTAAATCTCTCTATATTTTTTATTAATTGCCACGATAGGAAAAATAAGATAATTGAACCATACATAATCGTAAGTACTCATACAAAATACCGCAACTAAAAATACATGTATCATTGATTGATCCTATATCTATACTATATATATAAAGCTTAAACATCTCTATTGATGGTTATTTTGTTTGAAGCCACATTTACTTTCTTATAATACGTACCCTTCCTAATATTCATTTCATATTACTTCAAATTTTATATACTATTCAATAGTTGTGCAGGGATTACTAGTAAACAATAAAAGGAAAACTCTAAATTGGGTACTTCCCCAATGCTCAAGTATTTTCAGTATTACCTTTTAATTAATTTTATTATATGTAATTGATTCATATATACTTACTTGAAATCCCAAAATTCTTTACTAATGCAAACTGTATGTATAGCTTAAAAACTTGTGAAGAACCAAAATGCATAAAGATTTGTTACTATATAAAAGCAGGCCTCGGACTAAATGTAGAGGGGAATAGATGTCCTTGTGTTTAATCAAGTGCAACATAAAGCAGGGTCATGTTTCGCTTAAATTCCACATGACACTCCATTCCATTCATAATACTCCTAGAGCTGCTTTCTGTATGTTCGTCCATCCATCTCTCGTAACTTAGTTTCAAAGCAAAACACTTTCTTCATAATTCATCTCCTCATTCTCATTTTACATTTGAACCAGTACACATGTGTACGTATTTGTTCACCTGCAGCAAAAGGAAATAGAAATTAACTCAGGGGATGGGCCGTAATCATATTTGCTCTAGTACCGCTTCTACTAAAAATCATAAGGTGCGGAAAGGGCTTTGGTCTCCTGAGGAAGACGAGAAGTTGTACAATTACATTACAAGGAACGGGATTGGCTGCTGGAGTTCAGTTCCTAAACTCGCCGGTTCGATAAATAACTATTTGTTCCTTTCTGTAATTTTGTTTAGGAGTGTGTGTGTTTCCATTTATTATATTGTCAGCGAGTGTTGTCGGGGTGGTGTGCAGGACTGCAGCGATGCGGAAAGAGTTGCAGACTGAGATGGATAAATTATCTCAGACCAGATCTTAAGAGAGGTATGTTTTCTCAGGGCGAGGAGGAACTTATCGTCAGTTTACATGAGATTTTGGGAAATAGGTATGTCCTCTCTCCAACGTCTTCTTTTCTTCCTTCACGAGTAAATAGAATCAGACTCTTTTTCGGGTTTCAGGTGGGCACAAATTGCGGCACAGTTGCCAGGAAGAACAGATAATGAGATAAAGAATTTCTGGAACTCATTTCTCAAGAAAAAACTGATCAATCGAGGGATTGATCCAAGCTCCCATAAGCCCCTTTTCGACAATAATGAACCCATAGGCGACAAAAACAGTAATCTAAAGAATATTTCCCGTCCGGAAGAAACTTTACAAAATGGTGAAAAGGAAATGACATCTCATGGAACAAAGTTGTCGGCGGATGACTCGGGCTACAATAATGTTTATACGTACATGAAGAGTGTACAGGTATTTGATGCTTCAGTAATGTCCAGCAGCACTGTTGGGTATGCGCCAGATGTAACAAGTAACCGATTTCAACATGATTCGAGTCTACACTACACTACTCACCCAGCTCAAATGCAGAGTTTTTCAAACTTCGATCAAGGAAGGTCAGAGGATTTTTCAGTCATTATAGGGTCGAGGATGTGCTCCACTAACAAGTCTATTATCAGCAACAGTAATAATGGAATACTTAATAACGTAAATGTATCAACACAACAGTCATGGAGTGACAGCGGGAACAAGTTAGAGCCTTTATTTCAGTTTCGCGATTATAGTAGTGGGATTATAAAATCTGAAGAACAGAATCCGAGTTCCTGGACTCAGAACTCAGATGATTATAACAGCTACAGTTCCTTTTCACAGGACCTATCACGGGTTAATTTCCAAGTATTCCACTGATTTTCACATCAACCAACTACGGGTATCTACAAGCCACTAGTTATATACAAGTATACGACACACTGTAAGTTTACTGTCTTAAATTTGGACAAAGATGCCTGTGACCCTCAAATATTATAGTCAAGGTGGGGAAGTTTCTTTGTTCGTTAAAACATAATAACACATACAGAGAAACTGAGCGTGTATCAACTACCATTTGAACATAAATTCAATCAGTTGTTTATTCATGTCTTTCAAGTTTGATAAGGAGATACACTAGGTTGATTTCGACTATAAGCCTACTTTGTAGAGTGGTGAAAAGCGTTAACTAATCTGAAAGGGTCTTATCGATTATCATAAATACCAAATGAATGAAAATGGTCCAGTGAGCACCTTGTACAAATTAGGGAAGCAAACTTCTGGATGGAATGTGAGCTTACAGCATTACATGCGGAGAAGATATTCCAATTGCAACTGGTCCCCCGACAGGTTACATTCTTGAAAACAAGTCCTGATATTTAATAAGCAGCATAGTCTTATCACTGTAGTACTCGAGTATCAATAATTCGAATAAGGGTTCAGTATTGTGTCATTGTTATTATCAATTTAATAAATGAAATGTCATCATGTCAAGTTAAATCCAATGAAGGAAAAAACTAGTTTGCAACTTTCACATTCCTCATGCAATGATGAGTATGACTTATGACAAGCTTGCTTCATTACAAAATGCTTAAAAGTAAAAACAGTTGTTAGCATAAGCACAACATCAGTGCATTCATAGCTTCTAAGTAATTTTGTGAAAATGTCTCCAGAGTAACTAACAGTCTAGCTCATCATTTTGATAACAAGTAACAGAACAGATAAATTACAAGGAGATTATCCTTCAAGTATAACTTTATATTCACGATTATTAAATTTCTGAGTATTAGTCACCTAGACAAAGACATGGATCTATAATTTAATTGAATGAGTAGACATGGAATATAACTTTACTCACACAGGACAGATAGATCAAATGTGGACCATACGATTGAAAAAATGGAGTTTGGAAACAAGGCTTACCTCAACTTAATTTAGGACCAAAGCAACAATAGTGAAGCTTGTAACATTGGCTTCAAGGATTTCCTCCTGCAAAATTGGACATCATTCTCAAAATCATGGCATATATGGTTTGGGAAAAACTAATTCAACCAATTCTTATCACCGCTTACATCAGGAGAAACTGCACTGAAGACATTTGATACTAAGAATAATGTAAGAGCATACGAAAAAAAAGCCAGATTCATTACAAACTATATGGGGCCGCAACGGCTAGTAAATAAAAAACATGCAAGAGCAAAGTGCAACAAGTAGTCAGATCAGATCGCACTTCTAGGTAAATTCCACAACTGACTGTTACTAGAGATGATAAAAAATTTAACAGCTTGAAATAACATAGGATACAAAAATGGTGGCAACTGAGAATATTATAAACTGTAGAAAAGTGTGAAAATAGGTAAACTGGAATATAAATAGATGACAGTTCATCAAAGAATAAAGATGTTTAATAAATACCAAACGTATCCAAGCCTCGGACTATTTTATATTAATAGATTCTGATAAATCTAAAGTATATTAACAGTCCTGGATATAACCATCCTGTACTCTAGACCCTTTGTAAATGATTTGCTTTGAGTCAAAACTAAAAATTGCCACTGCTAAAAACATGGACAATAACCTGTTATTTTGAACAGGTATCATCCCATTGACCTTACCATCACCTTTGCGTCCAGTTCACACATATGAGTAGAACATCAGCTGGTATGCACTTACAGGGCGCCAGAATGGAAGTCCAACTAGGCACTACCATACAGCAAAACCATAATTCATTGTTATCAAATGAATGGTTTGCTTCACGCAATTTTTCTAAATTATGTACAATAGCAAAATTGACTTAATAACGAAGGCAAGGTGGCAAGGAGCCTTGCATGGAGCTTATGAGTTAGGTGACCTTCACAAAATTCTTTAATGGATATGTGAAGTCCAGGCCAGATGTATCACCAACCCATAACTACCGACAAAAATACTGCCAACAAGAGATGCATAGGTGAACAAGTCAATTACTAACATGGAGACAACAGAATGAATAAAGCCGTGTAATTATCTATTTGTAAGGTTGGAGTATTAAAGGTATATAATTCATTCTAACCATTTGGGAGTCAGTAACGCGTCCACCTAGAAATCGAACAACCTAGCAATCAGTGATGCAACTTACAACCAATCCACTATAACATATATAACTAATAATCAGTACCTCAAAAATGGAAGTGGTTACCCTTACCCCAGGCGAATGCACCAAATGATGTACCCCTGACTTGTCGAACATGTGAAAGATCACCTTAATGCAAATTCATAACGAGTCGAGCACTTTTTATGCCATCTATGATCTATCTGCTTAGAACAAAACAGTAACTATTCCTATGACCTCTTAACATGTCCATAATTTCCATACAATAGCTTGAGTCAACACAATTACCATACAAAAAATGATTATAATGTTGAATAAAACACATAATCTTGATATCTTAACATGAATCAATTTGAGTTCACTTAATCACCACACACAACACCTACATAAATTATCAAAACCTTACCTAACTATAAGCATAACGACCTGGCATTGGAATAAACATCATCCAACAATGCAAAACACAGATCCATATTAATAAAACTATCCAACCATCCTATCACTTCACAGAAAGAGCAAGCCTTTTAAATATGAGCATTGAGCATACGCCTTCCTAACAATGTAAATCATCAAACAAAGCTGAAAAACAACAAAAAAAAATGTAAAATTTGATGCTACAAATTCCAATTTAACTTGAATTGTGAAACACGGTCCTTGTTGTAAATTCAGATGAAATAAAAATTAAATAAGAGAGTACCAAAACTCTAAGCAGTAAGCAAAACAGCACCACCAGCATCCTTGATCTTCTTCTCAGCGGTTTTGGAAATCAGTTTGGCCTTTACAACTACGGGCTTCGAGATAGGCAGCATTCCCTTGCCAAGCACCTTAAAATATCCAAACTGCGTAACATCAATCAACGGCAAGTTATCAGGAGTAGCCTTATCCCTCATCTCCAGGGGCACAAGGGATCAGAGCTTGTCGACGTTGACAATGGGGCAGTAGAACTTGTTCTTAAGCTTGTGGAAATATCGCATACCGACTTTACCAAAGTAACCGGGATGGTACTTGTCGAAGAGGATACGATGGTGGTGCATTCATCCGGCGTTACCTCTACCTCCAGGATGCTTTCGGTGCTTGCCGATGCGACCGTGTCCGGCGCTGACGTGGCCTCTCTTCTTCCGGTTTTTGCGAAGGCGAGTCGTCATGGAGAGGTTGCGGCGGTGGGATTAGGGCTTTTGAGTGTTTTTATACTGATGGGCTAGATTGGGCTTTGCAAGATGTTACGGCCCGCTTACGTTACTATTTAATTTGTTGGTTAACAAAAGAAAACTGTTGTTTTTGGTGATTGACAATACGACGCCGCGATGTTACAATGATTGGCTTTTAATTGAGTGTCGGCGATAACATTAACAGCGAACAAAGGTAAACGTGTCATCCGGATCTTACGGCTCACGTTTCATCACTCCGTCAGTGAAGTTGATTCACTTCACTCATTGCACAAGCCAACTTTGTGTCGCATTTCGCAGTTTGACGACGATGTCATCCACGAAGTGGATGCTTCAGTTCGCTGCGCTGGCGGTTTCGGCACTCTGTGTAGCTCACGCGTCCGGCAACTTGGACTTGGGTGGACTGAGCAGGGATGAGTTCCCAGAGGGATTTGTATTCGGTACGGCGACGTCGGCGTATCAGGTTGAGGGAATGGCCAATAAGGGCGGCCGAGGGCCCTCCATTTGGGACGCCTTTATTAGAAACAATCCTGGTTTGTATTTGTTTTACTTTTTTATTACCTGAAATTTAGGGCTTGTTGCATGTGGCTGAGAGTGATTTTTGATTTTCGTTGATAAGGGGTTATTGCTGAAAATGCTACTGCTGAGGTTGCTGTGGATCAGTACCATCACTACAAGGTGAGTTTCAAGTCTTTTTTGAAAATATCCCAACACAAAGTTGATACTTGATATGGTTTGGAATTTGGTGTTCGCCCTGCAGGAAGATGTTGATCTTCTGGCTGGACTCAACTTTGATGCTTACAGATTCTCCATCTCTTGGTCCAGAATTTTCCCAAGTATTCTCACTATATCTCTTGTGTTTTTTCCTATTATGTTTAGTTGGAGTCTTAAACTGCATGCCCTATTTGCATAGAGGGAACTGGGAAGGTCAACTGGGAGGGAGTTGCCTACTACAACAGACTAATAGACTATTTACTCAAAAAGGGTATGTTTTTACTAGTATTTTACAAAAATTTACATTGTTTCCGACTGAGTAAGCTATTTGACGTTTTCTAGGCATTACTCCTTATGCAAACCTGTATCATTATGATCTTCCTTTAGCCCTCGAGGAGAGGTACCTGGGATGGTTGAGTCCTCTAGTTGTGTGAGTTTTCAAAATGTTCCCTATATATTTATTTTGTTTATTGTTGATGGGATATGGTGTGATGGTTGGGGTTGGATGCAACAGGAAGGATTATGCATCTTATGCGGATTTCTGTTTCTCTGTGTTTGGGGCTAGAGTCAAAAATTGGATAACTTTCAACGAACCCAAGGTTGTCGCTTGGCAGGGTTATGGTGACGGGTCCTTTGCTCCAGGAAGGTGCTCTAAGGATGTCGCAAACTGTACTGCTGGGAACTCTGCAACTGAGCCTTACATTGTCGCTCACCATTTAATCCTCGCGCATGCTACTGCAGTAAGAATATACCGGCAGAAGTATCAAGTAAGAACAAGACCTTTGACCGACTCTGTGTAATTGTTGATGCATGGAGACATCTAACTGATTATAAAAATGTGATATTTTCAGCCAAATCAACAAGGAAGAATTGGACTGGTTAGTGACTTTACTTGGTACCATCCTCTAACTAGCTCAAAGGCTGATAACGAGGCTGCTCAAAGAGCAAGAGATTTCCATTTGGGATGGTAATAAAGTATAATAGCTGACTAACTGATCGATATTTTTTCCTATTTAGTTCGCTTTGAATTGTGAAGAATTATAGGGTGCAACTGAGTGTGTTAACTGTCTTCTAACAGAAGATGACAATTGGTGTTGAATATTGGATGTTGCAGCTTTGATAACACTATTCATTCTGAATTTGTTTAATTAGGTTTCTGGATCCTCTTATTTATGGTCAATACCCAAAGACAATGCAAAATATCGCTCAATACAGATTACCCAAATTCACTGAAGAAGAGGTGAAATTGGTGAAAGGAGCATTCGACTTTTTGGGTATCAATTTATACACTAGCTTTTACATGTACGATCCTGGTAACTGGACTGGTCCAGCGAGCTACATGAATGATTGGCATGTTGGCTTTGCCTGTAAGTTCAGTATCTTCCCAGTTTAGTAGGTGGTTGAACTTTTGAATCCGTGATACTAAATTGTTCTGTTTGATACATACTTGCAGTTGAGAAGAATGGAGTGCCCATTGGTAAGAGGGTAAGTTTCTCTATAGTATTGGTACAAGAACTTGTCAAGGTGCGTGGTTTGGCCAATGTAACAATAATTTTGCTTTCATAAGTCTAGGCGAATTCATTTTGGCTGTACAACGTGCCGTGGGGAATGTACAAGGCAATGATATACATCAAAGAGCGATATGGAAACCCAACTGTTATTTTGTCTGAAAATGGTACTCAGTGATTTCATGTAAACATCTAAGAGCCAAGACTTCAAATTTCACATATTTTTCTCTCTGTGGGTATATTTCAGGAATGGATGATCCAGGGAATGTTACATTTCACAATGGATTAATAGACACAGACAGGATCAATTACTTCAGAGGCTACCTACAAAACCTGAAGAAAGCAATCGAGGATGGAGCAAATGTCATTGGCTACTTCGCATGGTCACTTTTGGACAACTTTGAGTGGAAATCAGGCTACACTTCAAGGTTCGGCATTACTTATATTGACTACAAGAGTCTGCGTCGATATCCAAAGATGTCTGCTTTCTGGTTCAGAAAAATGCTGGCAAGACATGATCATTAGAGGCTCACTTGTAGCCATTTCGACTTTTACTGTATCAGGTCTGCTATTTATGTGTGTGCCTAAACCAAGTGAGAAACAGTGTATCAAATAAATGAATTTTTTGGTGCCTGTCGTTGTATCAACTTCTTTGAAATATAGAAACAAAAAATGGAATATTTCAAGAAGGGATCCGACAGCAAAATGGATTGAGTAGTCGACCTTGGTTGACTGAGCCATGAGGCGTTCCCAGATGGCTTCGTTTCAAGTCGAAGGTATGAAATTAATTATATTTTCTAAATATAATTTTTGAGTTATTCTGCTGCTGATGAATTTGGGTCATTTTAATTTTTTGGGATTACTGCTGCTGATGTTTCTGTAGATTAGTGCCACTGCCACTAGGTAATTGCCGCTCAGAGTTTTGTTTATGATCTGGTGATAATTTGGGCGTTGGTGATTGAAGGAAGATGTTCATCTGTTGGCCTAACTAAACTTCATGCATTTAGATTTTCCATTTCCTGCAAGTTGTCATATTTATTTTTATTTCTGTGTTTTGGACTTCAGTTGATTTTGAAGCATTCATCCATGCATAGATAGAGCTGGGGAAGTGAACTTGGGTGTGGTTGCTTACAGACTCAATTGACTACTTTCTGGAAAAAGGTATTCACATAAAATCAATCCTAAAAACAGTTGTTCCTAATGGTCGGTATTGTGATGTGTTTTTTAGGTACCTAACCTTTCTATTTCCATGGTCTTGTAGGGGTGATGACACCTTACCCGAAACTTGATCATTACGACCTTCCTCAAGCTAGTGAGGATAGGTACCTTAGATGGTTAGGTCTGCGAATTGTGTAGCTTTGCTAAGCTTCAATGTTTTATGTATACTGAATTAAGATGGTTTGTTTAAGGCATTTCTGTGAACTTGAATTTAACTGAGTATACAGGGTTTTGTTTTTCCTGGCAGGGAAGAATTGGATGACTTATAATGAACCAAAGGATGTGGTTGCTCAAGGGTATGGTGATGGTTTGTTTGCTCCAGCTAGGTGTTCCAAGGATATTGGGAAGTGTACCATAGAGAATTCAGCAACCAAGCCTTGCATAGTCGGTCACAGTTTTATTCTTGCTCGTGCTACCCCAGTGGAGAAATATCAGTAACATGCAACCTTTTAAGTCTTTTGCTTCCTTCGATATCTATGTCATGGTTGGACATGTTACTGATGTGCATTTGTATGAACAAGGGAACCATCATCTCTAACAACTGTGAAAATTCTGGCACTGCTGAAGAGGTTGATGCAGACACTGATTCCTTCCTACAGAAGAAGCACATAGCTTTGAGCTCCTACCTTCAAAATGGCATGCTAAACAGCCTATCGACTAGTAAATGATACACTTGTCTAATAATCCCTGCTTGTTTGGATTTTAAATTTATAGTGGACCTGTCCTTTACAGTCTAATCATTTTGGAAATACTATGTTAACTTGCTTTATAAAAATCAATGTCAGACTCTGCCGTACATGATGGTTTTACAGGTACTAAAATCATTCAAACCTAGTCAACGACAGCTGACCAAACAAACTCCGAAGGCTATTCTTGCTCTCCCTGCGCCTCTTTGGCGAGTTTCTTGGACAATAAGGATCCAAGAACTCCCTATCCAGCACAACCATTCCATCCTCCAGCTTCTTCGACACAGACACAATCTCAAAAGGATCCCACAAAGACTTGTTAAAGTCCCATCCACCAATGCCCACACTGCCACCACTACGCCTCCTCGAGGCAGCCTCAGTCTTGAACCTACTAGGCCTAGGCTTGAACTTGGCTATCCGGGTTTCAAACTCACTAGCCTGATTTGGGAAGTTGGAGTGGCCCAACCACGCTTGTGCGACTGCCTTGATGATTTCTAGCTCATGCTGCTCCGGTATCTTACTCATGGTTGAAGGAGTCTTGGAATTTGTCTGATCATACAATGTTGTTGTTGTTGTCTCTGTTGAAATATTCTGTGGGTTGGAGTTGAGCTACTTGGATTTGTTGATTGATGATACATGTATGTAATGTGAGGCTGTTTTCACGTCTGGCCACTAACCTCATCTTCGGTTCAATTTGATTCATTTAGGTTCAACTTAAACACCGGTTCACCCAGCCGCGACCAGACCTACTTATTTCCAAATAAGTCTCGTTACCGGAATTGAGAACCAGTGCAACGAAAACTATTTAATGCGAGCTAAAATAACATAATTTTAGCAAAAGATTCACTCAAAACTATGTAGACTAATAATAAAAAACGTCAAAACGAAATCGTTTTTATACTTGCAGCAAATAACTGCGTATTACCGCATTCAAGTCCCTCGTTACTTGAAACTTGAAGTTCCTTCATTTCTAGACTTTCCCGCTTGTTTTCAAATTTGTGTCTGTTGAACGCTGACCTGAATTTGAATCTTAGGGTTTCGAACTGAAGCGGCGAGACCCTAATCCGGCTGAAGATGAGCACTCTGATGGAGATCGTTGAGGTAAATCCCGACGAGTTGGACGCAAAAGTTGAGGCTGAAGACGGAGGGGAAATTCAGACCATGGCTAAACAGAATATTGGAGTGGAAGAGGCGCAGGCAGCGCCTTCTCGTGCTTTGACTGAAGATAAAATCGCCGTCGCAGGTAGCTTTTTTGAGGATCTAGTTTAGTCGGCTCGGATTTTTCTTGTGGTTTTGGATTTGAGGCTGTTTTGTGTTTTCAATTTGTAATTTGCAGTTGAAGTTTGCTTGAAACCAACCAGTACTGCTGCTATTGATGATGTGCGGAGTGCAGTTGAAAGGTGAAAGCTTTGCAATTTTATTTTTATTTTCCCGTGGAAGAGAATATTGAATCTTTTTGGTGTCTTTGTGGATGTTTCCTTGCGTAGAATGCTTGAAAAAAGGAGTTTAAGCTATGCCAATGGGCCCATTCCTGTGCCTGTTGATGATTTATTGTTCGTGGAAAATGTGGAGAGGATACAGATTTGCGAAACTAGTATGTAAATTTTATGTTTTATTCAAGAGTTTTCAGTATGGTTTAAGCTTGTCGTTAAGATAATGATTGACATGTCTCAGATGAGTTGGTTGACAGCCAAGATGTTCTATTATTCTGGCAAGTCAAACCTTGTGTGCATGTATTTCAAGTAAGTATTAACTGTTTAACAAAACTTTCCCTCTTTTGAAATTGTGTAATGTGTTCAAAGTGATGGTGTTTGGATCATGATTTTATAGCTAAGTGAGGAAGGTCCCTGTGAGGAATTAAATGCTGATGGCCAGCCCTCGAGCTTCAGCGAATGGATTCTTCCTGCTAAAGAATTTGATGGCATGTGGGAAAGGTGACTTTGTAATTCATGCCCATTGCATTTTTAGCCTGTTTTGAAAATCCGCTTAGTATTTGATATGATTCATCTTCTGCAGCTTAATATACGACGCTGGTCTGAAGCAAAGGCTGTTGCGATATGCAGCAAGTGCTTTATTGTTCACTGAGAAGGGTGTTGATCCGTTCCTTGTTTCTTGGAACCGGTAATATGAAGAACCTAAAAACCCTACTTTTAAAAGACTTGCATAAAGTGGTGAAATACTGGTTGCGTATTTTTTCGATGAATAATAGAACAACCAGCTCAAACTGAAAATAAATTGTTCGTCAGTATCTCTACACAAGCGGCCTTTAATGCACTCACTCTTCTGTCACTTGCAGAATTGTACTTCTCCATGGGCCACCTGGTACTGGGAAAACTTCACTATGCAAAGCATTGGCGCAGAAACTATCCATTCGCTTCAATTCAAGGTTACTTCAGGCTTTAAACTGATAGTTAGTGAATAGTTGGTCTGTCTGCGTTTACTTAGATGTATTCTTAAATTTTAAAGGACAGTGTAACTTCTCCTTTTGACGATCCTTTGTTTTTATCTATCAGATACCCTCAGTCTCAGCTTATTGAAGTTAATGCACATTCATTATTCAGCAAATGGTTCTCAGAAAGTGGAAAACTGGTGTGAATTTTCAATTCTTTGAGCTGCCTTTTGTTTCCTGTTGGTACATGGCATTAATGTATTGGCACTGGCACTTCCACAAATGAAAATTGATTTTTTTTAGCACTATATTGCTTGGCATTTGGTTCCATTTTCTGATTATATGTAGATTCATATTCATTTTTGGATTGTTAAGTATATAAATTGCATGCATCTTAATATTTTCAGTCTGATCTCAGGTTGCGAAACTTTTTCAAAAGATTCAAGAAATGGTTGAAGAAGAAGATACCCTGGTATTTGTCTTAATTGGTGAGATTTCTATAACTGATTTAATTGTTAAGAACTAGTGTTCTTTTCATGGTTTTCATAATGTATGCACTGTAAACTTCTCAGATGAAGTGGAAAGCTTAGCTGCTGCTAGAAAGGCCGCATTATCTGGATCTGAGCCTTCAGATTCAATTAGGGTACTAAATCTTAATAATTTTAACATCAGGTCTTGGTTGGTTAATCTTCTGGATTATTTCATTATTCCTTCTTCAGGTTGTTAATGCTTTATTAACTCAAATGGACAAGCTGAAGAACTCCCCAAATGTGATCATATTGACGACATCCAATATAACAGCTGCTATTGGTGTGACTTGGATATTTATCTCTTTTTATAGTTATTGCAAGATAGATCTGTTTTTAACTACCCAGGTTGTTACTGTTGCAGACATTGCTTTCGTAGATCGTGCTGATATAAAAGCTTATGTTGGCCCACCTACTCTTGAAGCACGATATGAGATTCTAAGGTCCAGCATACAAGAACTTATTCGAAGAGGAATCCTCTCGTATTCCTTGGTAAGATTTTGATAAATTCTCATAATCTTATTATATTCGATCTATAACATCAAGTTGTTCTCTTCAGGATAGTAATAGTATGCTCCCTAGTTACACTAGTTTCAAAGGGAAGCTAGGTGCTCAAGGTGTCGATCAAAATAAGACTATCCAGCTATGTGAACAAATGCTGGAAGCTGCAGAAGCATGCGAGGTCAGTTTATTATTGATGGATTCTCACTGATTATAACCCAAGTGATATGCACATGCTCCAAGGCTCCTTTGCATAAACAACTATTGATTGCCAACAAACTCCCTGTATCCTTTCCAGGGTCTCAGTGGACGGTCTTTAAGAAAGCTTCCGTTCTTAGCACATGCAGCTCTCCCTCAACTGCAGTCATGCTGTCCTTTTAAGTTCCTAAGTACAATGATAAGCACAGCTCGGAGAGAGCGTTCGGAGTTACCCGACTCTAGATGACTAGTGTAACGTATGCATAAAAGCTGCTGTAACTTCCAATTCTAGTGTGCTTAATGACATTACGCAAGTGTAACTTGATGACTGGAACAAGATGGTGTCAGGGGATGCGGTGGGAGATATTAGAAGACTAACCTCGCAAGTCAGTTTCTGATAACAATTTGTTAAACGAGTCTAATGAGCAGACAAATAGTAGGAACCAAAACATGTTAAGTCTGGAATGGGTGTTATTCACTGGAACAATTGTATACGTCCAAGTATAAACACTATGATTAAATATGGTGGTGATAAGTGTTGACTATAAATGGACAACTACACCAAAATAAAAAACAATTACAAACCTTATGTGAAAATAGGCAGATACTGCACATATTGTAACAGATAAACTGTCTACCCACCTGAAAAATTAGCCCTGAGGTACATCACTAATAACACTAAATTCAGAATGTATGGACTGATACAGTTAGCCTCTGAGTGAAAAGATTGCACATAACTACAAAGTTGCTCCGCTGTCCCCCAAAATTACAGCTATCCCTGCATCTGGTTTGGTGTTCACTTTGAAACCTTTCAATCTCTCTTTGAAGAAAGATCCCAAGAAACGCCCTCCTTCACCTGATTCGCGCTTAATTAGTTTACGTTGGGAACCAAGAAACCTGTAAGTTGAAAGTATATCGGCTCGTGTCTGAATATTTTTAACTAAGGGTGTTTGCTTTGAGGAATCTTTAGGTTTGCTGTTCCCAACATCTGACGCGTGAGATGCCGGTGATTCGACCGGTGCAGAAGAACCAGGATTTGTAGAATGCCCTTCTGAATAAACATCATTATACTCCGTACTCACTTTAGACAAATGGGACACCTTTTTTCGAACATCTGGAGAAACTTCTCGTAAGAAAGTTGATAATTCCCTTTTATGTTTTGCTTTCAGCTCCTCCATTTCTTTTTGTTGCTCTGCTAATAAATGCTTAAGCTTCTCTACGGTCATGATGATCTCTGGGCTGCAGTCTTCTAACAGCTTCTCATGATGCATCACAAAATTGAAATCGGATGTTTTATTATCATCCTCATTGGCCACAGTGTCTTCGTAGTCTAGTATTTCTACATCATCCAACTTTTTCCTCAAAGGAGAACCTTGTGGACCATCAACAGTTTGGTCAATATGACTAGTAGAATAATCTTCGTCATTACCAATTGAACTGTTTTCCTCATTTAAGGAGTTATCCACAGACGATAAGTTTGATGGGCCGTGCATCATAGGTGAGGTGCTGCCAACTCCCTTAGGTGAGTCGCACCAATATTTGCGACCAGAAGGCAATCTCTCCAATATAAGGTTAGCAGGACCAAGACCAGAAGAGTTTACTAAAGGCGAGGCATCATCCTTTGCTTCAGAAACTGAGTTACTAGAGATTTCAGGGTCCGAGCCAAATTGATCCCTGTAAATGTCACTCGGTGTCCAATCTGGTATGAGGGACTGAATCTCTGCATCAATCATTTCAGCAATGGCAGTCACATCTTGATCAGTCAAGTCCAACTCCTCCACCATTTCACTTGCCACGGCAACTGCCGTATCCGCCTTAGTGTCAAATGGAAAGTGGATGTTACGCACGTGACCTGTGCATGTAAAAACAGATCATCTCCTTGATGTCAAGTATTAGTCAGCACTGATAAGTTACAAAGATACAAAATCACTAGCCTGAGTAATCTGGAATCCGCAGTTTAAGAAATATTGTATCAATGTCTTTCATTTCCCCTTGCACCGTAAAGTCCCTACTTGTACCTGACGGTGAATCCCTAACATGATTACCAATTACTGCATGATCTCTTTTATCAACTGCATATACAAAATAAACATCAGTTGTATGCCAACAACTATTCCACTTTTTATATTTGTTGTGAGGATGTTTACCAGAATGATGAGAACTTGTTGTAGACCTCACACTCTCACTTTCCTCGGATGGTTTAAGAAATGGATCCATCAAAAGTTCTTTGGCTGAAAGTCTATCCGACACATTAGCAATGCATTTTTCTATTAATGCTTTAACTCCAAGGTCGGACACTTTAGCCAAGGAAGCAGGTTTAATTCCCTATCAACGAAAAAACTATGATCAGCCCAATTGAAACGGAATTGCTGTTACTTGACAACTGTTTCAAAACAGAGTTTTAAAATGGAGGCCACTGATGAAGTGTGAAGAACTAACAACGGCCTATTTGTGAGTAATTGACAAACTATGCAGATTCCAAGAATAACTATTTAAAATTTAATGTGCGTGATATCTACTTGGTAAGGAAGCGATGAGCAAAGCCATTTGTGCAACAGAATGAAAGGATCCACATATGTTTTACCCCTTCTATCTTAAGCTCGTACTCTTACAAACTGAGCTGGCCCTTTATGGGCTATATCCAAATAAGTCAAGAAAATCTTTGTTCAGATCGTAAAATGAGATCTCAAACAACAGTAAAAAATATTTGCTGAATGCATCTTATCATTAAATAAAAACTGGGCATATGTCAAACTCTGTAAGATAATGAGGTAACAAAACTATGAACAAAGAACTCAAGTTAACAGAATCACAAAGCCATGGCATCAAATGTCTCACCGATGTAACTTTTTTGTAGATTTGTGCAGCATTTGCACATTCAGTATAAGGGTACTCAAAGGTCACCAACTCTAGCAAGCACATTCCAAATGCATATATGTCCACAAGCTCATTGTATTCTTCCTCGTAAAGCTCAGGTGCCATGAACTCAGGTGTACCTATACAAAATGAATTTAAAATGGATAAACAAATCAACCCAGCTGAGTCAAAAAGCTATATTTAGAAGCTTACCAATCACACTATGAGCTGAACGAGCTTGGCGAAGTATTGCAGCCAGTCCCAAATCCCCAATTTTTACCTCTCCTTGATTGCCATTAACAAAAATATTATCGCACTTGAGATCTCGATGGATTACGGGTGGGTCATGACTATGTAGGTAGACAAGGCCTTCAAGGATTGTCTAGACCATTTCTTCAATGCTCGTAAATCCACATGCTTATGCTTCTTTCGGTACCTGAACCATAACACCACACAAGTCACCCTCAATCGTTCGCACAAAAATGCATACATAACTTAAAAGAAGAACCGAGCCAAGTGATCGTACTGTCGCAATGTGCCTGAAGTGAATATCTCCGTTATAAAATTAATATGCTCGTGTTTTGCATCAACCCACGAGCTATAAAACTTGATAATGTTTTTGTGCTTCAACGTCTTAAGCAAATGGACTTCAGAATAAAGCCGCTCCAAATCCTCGGAATTTCTCAGCAGATCTGCAACCTTAACCTGATTCCATGCAACTTCCAGCCCTTCCCATTCATCAAATGCTCTATATCTACAGCACCGTCAAGGACTCAAAAAACTTAATATTCACAAAAAGACAACAAAAGGGTTAGTAAAAAAGGATACACTTTCTTGAAAGCCCCTTTTCCAAGAACCTCCTTATACTGCCGGAAAACACAATTAGCAGAAACAGAGTGTTAAATCTAGGGTTAGGGCATCGCACATAAAAACAAAGGAGACAAGATCTTGGCTAACCCGACCATACCGACCCGTGGGATCAACCTCAACAAACTCGGCATCGGAATCGTCCTGATCGGGGTCGGACGGCATTTCACTAAAAAATATAAATAAAAAACCCAACTTTAATCGAGCAATGACCTGATCCGGGGGAGGAGTCGAATTAGAATCGGGGTCGGAGGTAATATGCAGTGTGAAATAGGGGGTTTTGATGGAGATGGAAAATGAAGATGAAACGTGGGAGAGAAGCTGGGAAGCGAATCATCCACCAAAACTGAATGCTAAATTTCTGTATACTAATTTATCGAATTCTATACAAGTTATTTTTCATACAAATTTTATTTTTATATTTTATGAGTGTTGCTAATCACAACTGATGCAACAAACAGTCAACCTTTCTAGATTTGTAACAACACCTGACTGCATGATTTGAAGCTTGATGATGATACAAACCTATATACTCTTCTGGAATGGAATATGTCCTACAAAAATGTTCTCAAGCAAACTCAAAATGACTACAACTAACACCTTGCTAACTGATGCACTTTTTTAGTTTGCAGCATATTCCGCAGTATATACAGAAGCTAATGTGATGGAGAAAGCTAGAAAACCATAACCATTTGCACTACTATTGTTAACTTCAATATGCAAATATAAAATGATGTACATAGATTATGTTTCCGTAATACAAAAAATATTATTGAACACTATACCGAACCACAACTTAGGACACCATCTTCAGTTTGTCTGGTACACAGGGCCGCTATACTTTTGTAGCCTCATCGAGCCACTCTCGAGTCATTTTACTTGTACTTGGCCTCCAATCAGTCATCATACAGATTCATCTTCCTCGAAGCAATCATCATCGCCCGCTGAGATGAAAATGATTCACCATCGGGCAGCAGGTTGAACTGACTTTGGTGTTACGTGTTTTGGCATTGAGTCATTGGGACTAAAATCTGGCTCAAATCTTCTTCAAGTCTTTTTTTTTTTTAAAAAAATTATTACTACTTCATCGCTCAAAGAATTGACAAACCCATACTCAAGACGGATATGCATTCAGAAAGGCTTGAACTACCGACCTTTAAGACCAGAGATCGAATGGCTGACCGCTAGAAGGCTACTCCTGCGAAATCTTCTTCAAGTGACTACTAAACCAAAACCAAAGTCGTAGTTATGGTTTGCCTTTCTCAAATGTGCCCAACATTCAGAGAATTTGGGCCCAAAAACGAGGGCCCAATAACGACGTCCTCACGCTCTTTGATTCACCAAAATAAGGATCTGCGATAGGTATCCTTCGGCGCCTGTTACCGGAGTTTATTGCGTCCGGGTTCTATCAAGGTACGCCCAAATTAGGGTTTCGACTTCTTGAATTCTGCCCTTTTTTAAATACTTTGAAGCGCTGACTATGGTATTTTGTATTTTACTGTTTTTTTGTAAAAAAGTTGTATTGGTTGCATTCACGCAGTTGCATTATATTAGCATATAATTTTTATGTAATTGAATGTCCATAGGGTTTAAAAGGGGCTCAGTATTTGTTCATTTTGTTATTATGGTAACTAAAACTGCCTATTATACCATGCTTTTCTTCATATTTTTGGTGCAGTAAAATGAAGGAGATGGATCCGGATACTCCCTATAGACTTTTACATAGCAACTCGAATGTCGTGGAGAGGAAAAATGATATACACGTTGATGGGCATTCTAGAATTTCAGATCCTCGTCACCAGTCTTTGGATCAAATGCAGAACCTTGCTATTGCGTCACAACAAGGCAGATGTAACGGAGCATCTAAGTTTAAAATTTCTAGAAAAACTAGAACTGATAACATTGAGCACCCCAATAAGTGCATTATTGATCTCTCTAGCAGTCCTCTGCCGTCTCACTCAGATCGCACTCTCAAGTTTCGGAGGGTTGCTTTAGAGAAGCCTATCCAAGAAAAAGCTGATGATCGTTCTCTTAAAGCTGATAGAGCTTCACATAAACCCAGTGGTCAACAATCTTTTCCGAAGCAGATACCAGATAATCATTTTCCTAATGATTCAAAAGAGGAAGAAAAAAGAGAAGGGTCGTTGAAATTGGGCTGCCCCTCAAATTATAGGAACGATACTTCTACAATGTGTGGCTACTCATCCAAAGGAAAAGAGAAGACTTTTGAACTCTGTGGTGTTCCACTTGATGCAGGTGTGCGGCATGATGGTGAATTCTGGAGTGCTAATAATAGCATGTCTCCCTGTCAGACAACTGTCATGGTTGCACCTAAAGCCGACATCTGCATCTAAGTTAGTGCACATAGTAGAGTCACCAAAAACCAAAGAGGTTTGTTCGTAACGGTCTCATCTCTCCAAAAAATATTGCAAAAGGAAAAATGATTGCAGGACAGAATAGCTGCGTTAGAGATGCAGAACAGAATATAGAAGGTAGTGCGGTCCACATTGATCCACAGGCTCTTATAGATATTTATGGATCTCGTGCAGAAGGAAAGGGAAATGGTGTATCCAAAGGAAAAAGTGTGAAGTCACATTTGCAGATGACAAATAAAGTTGACATTGGAGCTCAAAGCCTTAATGATAGGTAGCTCAATATTATCACTCATTTATTTGCCATTTTTAATCTACTAAATGCTTCCAAGTTTCAATTTCTTCATGCTCTTATTTATTTTGTGTATGTTCTCATTGACTTATTTCACTTCAGAGATACTGTCATCCACGCAGAAGACTACAATGAGGTTAGAGGCGCCAAGGAAGAAGTTGGCAATTGGATACGTACACATTCTCATCCGCAGAATAGTGGTCGCCCCATATCTAATTTAAGGATAAATAGTACTGCTAGTCTTGGTGGAAGTCAGTACAGTGAAGAAAGAAAATATGAAACGAGTAGCCTAAACAAAACACCTGAAGAAGGGTGGCGAACTTCTTCAAAATGGGATATCAATTCCGTCTTTTAACGGGCACGGTCATTCTTATTCGGCAACAGAGTCAAGTATAGGCACCAAAAGATGTCGACGGGTTCATTCTCAACTAGACAACAAATTACTAGCCAAGGCTTACCCACTATATTAATCAGCGAACCATCTTCATCTCGCGTAAATGACTCTGGTATGGTTAATATTTCTACTAGGGAACCATCAGTTCATCAGACAACTCAAACTGTCACTACCTCTATGTTCTCACTTATGTTTATTTGTTATCAGTGTCCTCAAACGGGGATAACATGGATGCTAGGAATTGGCAACTTGAAGCAGATGAAAGGTTGGCGCGCGAGCTTCAAGAACAACTTTATCAAGAGGATAACTTATATAGAGGCAGGGAGGTATACATTCCCTGAATCTTAGCATGTTGAATAAGTCATAACTACATTTGCTTACGAAACATAAAAATAAAATCTTACATTGATTTGCTCAATCTTAATAGTGAACTTGCCTGAGGGTGTTTCTTCTCAAGTTCTTGTCTGATAATAGTTGTGTATTAAGAAGACTTTTATGATTGTCCATGTCTTAACTCACCTTATGAAAGCTGTCTTGTAACCAGATGGATGCAAATATAGCTATGGCCCTGCTTCAGGATGAACAAGAAGAGCATGCTTCTGCCGCTGGCACTCGTCCCTTATTCAATCCAGTAAGTGTGCTTGCGTATAGTTCCAGTTTGTTCAATCCAGTGGTATCTTATGCTTATTATTCTTTAGTTAATCTTATCTTTTTTCTTTACCATTGACCTGCAATTGGAGTGTTGACTAATGTAGATGACGCGTTCAAGAGAGAGAAATGCAACCAAATACGGACATTGTGAATTAATGTGCTATTATAGTAAAGATTAAAATAAATTTATAAGATTACTAGTTTGGTTTTGCAAAGTTGCTAGTGTTACTCTGTCCTAGTGAACATCTGATTTAATTGAAACATTATTTTGATTTCTAACATGTAGGGAGCGTCTGTGGCACATCGCATGCCGAGACAGCCTCGTTTAAGATCTTCACAACCATCTTCACGCATGAGAGGTGTTAGACATCGTCTTTATGGTCGATCAAGAGGGGCGCGACCTAGAAGCGGTGTTCGCGTCTCTGATCCTTCAAATTTCATGGGTTCCTTTCCATTTGATATGTCGGTGGACACTGTAAGTTCTCTTTCTGTTGCTTTTAGTTTTGCAGTTTGGACACATCTTTGCTTTTCTGCAGAAATAGAAAAAAGAGAAAATGGGTTCCCTTACACTTGCATAGTTGATACCAATAAGCTCATTATTATGGTGATTTAATGGTATGCAGTGGTACAACTACGGACTTTCTTAGTTGGCTTCTTTTTGCAACTTCAACTTCGATCGGAGTGGTTATGGCTTCTGTGCCTTCTGCCTGCTCATGACCGTGGTTTGAAAGTTGTTCAGCTGAATTCATTTCATTCTCTCTTTTATTTCAGCGACTGATGGAAAGGTCGTTGCCTTTGAGGATACTTATTAAGAAGAATCATCTTATACATATGACAAACTAAGATGTGGTTAGAATTTTGTCCCATCATACACCGAGAGACGGAATAATTAGTTATAAATTATTCTAGAGTATTGTCTTTCATCTATAAGAATTTACCTCAGTAAAGGAAAACTAGTGTTTATGCACATATAATATTTGCATGTAACTTTTTTATTATAAATTTACACATTAATAGATGATAGTATTATTTGAAGTAGGATTTTAGTAAATAAATATTGAATCAAGGGTAAAATTGAAAAATGAAAAGTGGCTTCAAAAAATAACTATTAATACTTTAATAGCACCCTTTGTGCTTTACTAATAGTATAGATATTATCTGAAGTCACATGTGAGTGTCTTACTTTATCCCTAGTTGATTGAATTATTCATTTAAGGTTTGGCCAGTCAGTATATTTTGTCATGTTTATAACATGCATTATTTGCCAGAGGCTTGATATATTAGAGGCATGGGAGGCTGCATCAGATGATATTACTGGCTTGGGAATTCTCGATAACCTGCTTCAAACTGGTCATGACTTTGACGAGTGAGATTCTTCCATACTCAGTTCCCAATATCATTCGGTTTGTTCTTTGGTTTATTGATTTTCCATTTCAACAAGTTGAATATTTTTCCTTCAGTAGCATCATTGCTGGTTGCTTATTGAAGTTTGAGTGATGCCTTTTGACTTGATTTTTGATATGATAATCAAACAATCATTGCAATTTTGGTGGGTCGTAATATTTAACATTTCTATCAGTTCTCAGCTTTAAGAATTTTTTAGCGTGGGATCATTCATACATATATTTATTTGCTTATCATGGCATGTTTACCTACATGGCTTTCTGTTGTAGTCAAGTGATATCCTGTGTACTCGTGAAATTGTTTCATCTGTTCTCGGAGTCTTTGAGCTAGCTTTATAAGAAAATGTTTATTTTCCTATGAAAAGTGTCTGATGAAATATGGTAACTTTTACTCTTAATCAGAAATGACTATGAAAGATTGCTAGCCCTTGATGAACATAATCTTGAAAGAGGCGCAACTACTCATCAGATAAACAGCTTGCCACTGTCAACAGTGCAGGTAACCTGTTGACTACAGATATAGATCCTTATGCCGTGTTTTAACATTAAATTTGCTTACACAGACAGATAAATGTGAAGACAGCTGTGCAATATGTCTTGAGAATCCGGGGGTTGGGGAAACAGTACGCCACCTCCCTTGTTTTCACAAATTTCATAAAGAGGTAGGTTTTTCCGAATAGCGTTCTATTTCTCACCATCTCTAATTGAAGAATGAGATTATGATTAGTCTGGTGTCTGTTTTACTGCAGTGCATTGATCAGTGGCTGGGCAGAAAAACCTGGTGCCCAGTTTGCAAATTATCTATTACGGCATCTTAAACATAGTATCGCCCTTGGTGCCTTGACGCAAGACCGGCAATTTGATGCTTACCAATTCCATCAAATTAGCATTACATACTTTTTGAATATTTTTTGACTAAATAGTAAATATTTCAGGGTGCCTGCAGAAAATGAAATACGAATATAAATATCAACTTGACTTGTAATTATCATACTTTCATGACACTTGGGTCAGTTCACATTTGGCATTCATATTTCATAGTATAAGAATGGCTGATAAAGTTTTTTTTAAAACATGAATCTGCAACATCTTAACACATTCATTTAACGTTTTAGCTAGCTAGATAGCTTGAAAATTATATCTACATTGGGTAACTTCAAAGTTGGAGTCAAACAACTTTTTATCCGATTTGATTGTATTTGTTGGCAATGGGAGCTTGTCTTGTTTACAGCCTAGCCAGAGTCAACAGTACAAACACTTTTGTCCCAAAAACCGGTTTTGGCATCGCAGTGCAAATGAACCCTCAACCTTTGATCAAGCTCTAAGGCCACAAGTCTTATTTCACTGTCCTTATGTTCCTGCCTTTACTCCAAGAGTCCTGGTCCAAGGTTTTATGTTGACTTTTTATATCTGATCCTCATTAAGACTAAAGACTTGCAGGCAAACCACACAACTTGTGGTTACTAGAAGATCCAACTTCTGCAGTTGTACAAAGCAAAAGTAATCTATATAAGGAAATTTCAGCCAGCTACAAATCATCGCCACAGCAAAGAACAGGAACCATCAGGGCTAAGATCGATGGCAACGGGTTCATTTGCGGGGTTTCTAGTACTTCCAGTTTCCTTTTTCATTTTGAGCTCGATTTGTACTTGCCAGGCTGACATACTCTTTTCCACTCTGCCACAATCTCTCGTGGTCACCGTTTCACTGCAAAACGGAAGAGGTGTGCTACCCGGTCATTTTGAATTCTCTATGCAAACATTCCTCTAATTTTTCTTCACTCACTGGATACAAATAAAAATTGCTGACCTGCTGGAAATATTTGTCTTTGGTCATGAATATTTTAGAGATGCTAGCAGGAGAGAGCAACATAACAGTGACATGGGGGCTAAACGGGACGTTCGCAATCAGGAAAGAATTGGACTACAATACAGTCACAGTGAAGCTATGCTATGCACCAGTCAGTCAAACAGATCGGGCATGGAGAAAAACCAAGGATCTGATAACCAAAGACAAGACATGTCAGTTCAAGATCGTAGCCAAGTCATTTTTAAGTTCCAGCATGTCCTCAACCACTTGGGTTGTTGATAAAAGTATTCCAACTGCAACTTACTTTGTTAGAGCATACGCTTATAATGGTGCAGGGCATCCAGTTGCATATGGACAAACAACAGATGCCGTGAAACGTACAAACCTGTTTCAGATAAAAGGTGTCACTGGTCGTCATGCATCACTTGATATTGCTTCCATATTCTTCTCTACATTTTCGGTGCTCTCTTTGCTAGGGTTTTTTTACCTGGAGAACAGAAAGAGTAAGGCAGATGACTAAAAGTGAAAGGAAATCATCATGACTTTTGTCAGTACTAGCATCTTCATTTCCACAATAATCTGAATAATACAAATTTGTCCGAGAATATCAAAGGCAGTGTGTTTTTGGCAGAGTATAATCTAGAATTCTTCAGTATGCTTATAATAGGGAAAAGCTTGAAACTGAGTTACTGAACAACATAGAAACCAAGCCAACTGGCTGATGAAACAACAATATAATATAAAAATAGGTAATAAATCATATGGACTATTTCAGATGAGAAAGGTGTACCACTGCTGCCTGCATATGAAGAAAACCCAATCTTTTCAGAATTCCTCAACTCGAATATACCAAAATGAAGAATCCATTAAACAGCTTCTGAAGCAAAATCATGGGTCCTTGGACTCGAGGAAAAGAGAAGTACAATTGCACTATCCAGCCCAGCTTTAGGAGAAACTAGCAAGTAGCAAGTCACTTGACTCTTAGTCTCAGGTTATAACCATAGAGACTAAGAACAGAGCTGCTGCTCAGCTGCAAGTAGACTTTTTGACTGGTTTCTTGATGTCCCACTTAGTCGAGAAAAAAAGTAATGTTGAGCCTCCCAAGTGTAAGGGGAGGCAAAGTAACCATACAAAGATTCATTGAGAGGCTCTTCAGCTAATTAGTTGATAACACTCCCAAATACAAAGGCATTTCTTGGTTAAGGTCCATGTTCCTCAGAAAAAATCCTGCTATATTAGAGTAACTAAAAAGAAGAATGAAACTCATCTGGCTTCTTTCCTGTTGAAGATGGGATGGTTGAAAAAGATGGCGACTCAGAGCAATAGCAAACCATCCTGTTCCGCGTCAATTTTACCACTCTGCAAATACAAGAATATATAAGCTTCTGAATGTGTAAAGTCCCACCAAATAGAGGCAGCTGAAAAATCCAGTGTAATCTATGTATAACTCAAGAAACAAGTAACTGACTTTAAAAAGTCAGTCGCAACCTTAAAAAACATCACTTGTTGGAACTGAAATTAAGCTCGTGAGGTAATGCCGAGTATAGCAGTTAGCAGCAAGGTGGACGCCCTAGTATCCATCTTGAAGAATCGCCAGCTGAAGCAAATCCACGCTCACATCATTCAATCTCATCTCCACCACATCATTTTAATATGCTCCACTCTCCTCTTCTCATACGCTTCCCACTCATCTCCTCGATATAATACACCCATCTCGTCTTCGATTCAATTCGCCGTCCCAATCTCTCTCTCTCTCGTCTTCAACCACACTATACTTTTGTTGGGGCATTCACTGCTTGCGTTCATTCAGGACTTGCAGAGGATGGAATGTTGTTCTGGGCAAGCATATGATAGAAGATTACAAAATAGAACCCGATGCTGATCATTATGGGTGTGTAGTCGATATATGCGTATGATTTCATCAAGAGCATGCCTATGGGACCTACTAGCAGCCTGCAAAACTTACGGGAATTCCGGAATAGCAGAAATTGTAGCTGTGCACCTCTTTGAACTAGAGCCTGGCAATACTGGCAATTATGCATTACCCTCCAGCATCTATTAGCAGGAGCAATGGGATATTGCTGCAAGAGTGCGTGAAATGGTTAAAGACGAAAGCATTGTGAAGCTTCCTGGATCTAGTTGGGTTGAGTCCAATAGAAAACTCATCCCGTGCGACTGAGTTCTAATGTCAAATGCTAATACAGTCCCTATTAGAATTAGGGTGAGTTACTCCCTCTCGCACGTACCTCACCTCTCTTTATATGACACTGCTCATTCCTCAAATCCCTCTAATTTCTTGTTTCACAGGTCTTTACTCCAAATATACGCTTACCCCATTGGGTTTAATCAATAAGCACGACCTGTAAGAGCTCTAGAGTCTCTATGTTCTGAGGAGTCAGAGCTTGAGGCTGCAGCCAATTTGGAGCTTATTCAAGCACAAAACCCAAGTCTTGCAAGGTGGACACCAAAAACAGGAATCCACCACTGTCTCCCCATAGCTACTGAAGGAGGCTGTCATTACATAGACACTGATCACTTTTTGACATGCCAACCGGTCTATAGGATGACATATACATTGCTACAAACCATTGTTTACGCAATACTAAGAGCAACACCAAGATAAGGTGTTTCATTTTTGAACTCACATCTTACAGCTTAACTCTGCAACTATCAATGTCAGTTATTAAGAGTAAGGCATGATTTCAGCTAGGTTAATAGAGGATTTCTCAGCATTGACAGATACGGCTCTGAAATTTTGTTATGGTGGCCAGCTGCTGCTAAATCCCACTGGACCACCAAAAGCAAGCTTTGATATTTCATTCAAAAGACATCCTGTTGATGTATGTAAGTAGAAGTTGATATTAATATTTTAAGATGATAAATCATACCTCATATGAAACTTTCATATTTAAGGCGACGAACTGGGGAGACTGAATAAGCGTAGGTTAAATTATAAAACAGTTTCTAAATGCTAATATATTCCCAGACCTCATATAGATTTGGCTTCAACTAGGAATTAAAGATATGCAAGATAAAATATTCGTGTTAACTTGCATTTCGCCATCCTTTAACAAGTGTAATATAAAGAGACATGCGTGTCTTCGAGAGTAGAGGTTTCAGTTAAGAGCTCAATGACTAACTACTTCAAGATCCATTACACCTTATACACTATAAACACATTATTCTTTCAGCAAAACTACAAATCTTAGATCAATGCAAATGCCTTATGAAAAGATGTTGCTAATAACTTAAGAAGTCAAAGAATACAAATCATATCAATGTTTTGTTGTTTTTTTTCAATTTGTAGTCATGTCTGTGTAACCATTGAATGACTTATGAGGAACAATTAAGTTGTTGATTTTTTCTCAAATGCTAATCATGTACCCCTAGTTGGTTTAGGCCCAACAAATAGAAGCCTAAATGCGGAAACTGTGTTTATTTGTTACCTCAAAAATCTAAGAGTAGCTGAGGAAGAATCCTCTCCAAGTGTGTCGCTTCAATCTTGGAAGATCCTTCAGCCTCAGCAATTGTGGCCGCACGTTGTACAGCCTCTTCATTGAACCAAACAATTCAGTACCAATATTACATACCACTAACGCTATCATAAAAAAGACAAGTACTGAAGAGCAACCTTGAACAAAAATTCTTAGAAGTTGAGAGGCAAGTTTCAGAGATTTGGAATTTGCTGCATCAGTCAATCAATGAACAGAGTCAGAAGAATGGTGGCTACGAGGTAATAATACAATACTGGAAGGTGGCTACTACTGAAATCATGATTATTAGTACCAGAAGTGGGTCGATTTTTCTTTGATGATCCAGCCCCTGTTGCCTGCACGAAACAAAAAGTAACCCAAACAACATCAAATCATTTTCAAACTTGCATTCTCTACGAAAGAAATAGACAGTAGATCAAATTCTGATTCTCATTGCAGACATAAAAAGTAGATTGTGAAAATCTCAACCAAAAGAGCTTATAACTGTGAGCATGAATACAAGTGTTAGTTGGAAGTATTTCCAGTGAATGAAAATGTAGTTAGATGGGAAAATCAAAGCGTACTTCGGAATCCAAGACCCCTGCGCCGTCAGTTTTCTCGCGCTCTGCCATAAAAAAAGTAAATGAATACATAAATCAAAGGTAGGCATAAAGAGAGGAAGAAGAAATTGGCGGATTTAAGAGGAACCAGCGGCTTTGCGAATCCAAATGCGCTTGAGTATTGCGTGAATGAGATCCTGCCAAATAAAACACGGCAAAGAATGATGGCCAGCGCAGATTGAGAGACGAGGAAGATTACCGAGAAGTTGGCTTACTGAATCGAAGGTCGGCTCCATGGATCGGATGACACTCGTCCCCTATTTCTCCTGATAATTTATTTGGTTTTCTACTTAAATAAACGATAAATCACACATAAATTTATTTATATTTGCAGACAAGTCCTTTGTAAATACTGCTACAAGTATTTGATAAAATACAAAGCATTTCCGATTCTATTTCCGATGGAGAAGGAGAAGATCGGATGCGTTAGAATTCTGTGCCGTAAGTTGATCCTCGCTGACAGAGACGACCGCGCTCTTCAATGGCTGATCGGTTCTCCGTTTATTCCATCGCGGACCATCGTCTCTACCGTCCGATGTATCCACTTTTTGCCCAATTCATCTTCCCCAAATATCGACAAGGAGTCAGGTGGGTCTTTTCGGTTCTTTCGATCCGGCTTGTAATTCTCCCAGTGAATAGAAATTCTTTATTCATTCTTTTGATGTGTTTTTACTCTGAGCAGAAGATATCGGGACCTTATTTCCCAAAGGTTTCAATGTGATTGGAGCACTAGTTTATGCCAGTGATGCTTCTGAGAAAAATGCCAGAGAAGCTATTGATGCAGCTTTGAGATTGAGTATTTCTCTTTCGAGTAATGTTGGGAGTATGGAGATGATTGGAGCTGTTGCAGGAAAGGATGGTGGTGATATAAGCTTCTTTGTGTCAAAGGGGAAGAAATTGAATTCTCTTGAAAAAGTTACGTCAGTTGTTTACGAGAGGCATCCCGACGACTTTCTATGGCAGAAATGTTGCTTACTTCGGTGCGAGCTTTCAGTTCAAGTGCCTTTTTACTATCCTTCAAAGTATCCGTCTGGTGAGTCACCTTGCCATTGGTTAAATACTCGTTGTCTGTTTGTTGTGTATATCTATTTGTGGATAGCAAGAATAGAGTGCATCATGACTCTGTGACACTGGAATTCTGGAACTTGGTGTTTTTTTATTAGGTAATTAGGTATATTGTATTTCTGTTGAGCCTGTCAAGTACATGTTTCCTACTAACGTGTTACTTAAAGTCGGTAGTACGAGGCTCTACTCAGTGTACATGTAGCTGTTTTTCTTATAATGCATACTAGAGCGATCTGGGAGTATTTTATGGATGCCTTTTTGAATCTCAGGTGCAGAAGCAAAGTTCATCCGTGCTACCGATGCAATTATCGCAATGTTGAAGGATCCGCAGATTTCATACGTCATAGCCTCATCCAACAATTTTTCTAGTGAGGCTGCTCAGTCTGCTATTATCCGCGGTGTGGAGCTGAATGACCAAACCGATGATGCAACAAATTCTGACCCAAAATTGATATCATGTGGAAACTTTTGTGTGGAAAGGAAAACCATCCCAACCACATATTCGGCTGAGGTGACTATTCTCATCTGACAGTTTTTGACCATTAATATAATATTATTCTTTAGTTACTAAATTTCATTTCGTTTAGGATGCGGATGTATTACAAGTAAGTGTCATGATTAGTAGATCTGAGAAGTCTCTAAGTTCATCTTCACCCGTTGCAGAATACTGTCCTGGTATTTTCAGACACCAAGTAATCTGTATTCGGACACTTCAATGTTACTGATTTACTGTACATTGAGTTAATTGCTTTCATTTTGAAGTTACATAATATTGTTAATAATTTCATACAACATGCAGCTTCAGAAGATGTTAAACTTCAAGTTATTCCTTTGAAGCTAGAAGTTATTTGTTATGCTGCCAAGAACGTTTCTCTGGTACTTGCAATTTCAGAACTGATCATTCCTGGGCTAGTTAGTCAATTTACCACATTAAAGAAAGCAGTGTTGCCAAATCTCATTCATCATCAACCAAAGGTTGTCATTGTGTAATTGAATTAGTAAAATTTCCATTTATCGCATCATGTGTTTTTACTCTTAATAATGTTTGGTTGCATTCAACAATCGGCCACTATTTTAGTATAATATCTGACCCAAATTTCATGCTGCAGTTTCTTCCATATCACTTCTGTCCGCCTGGGATGTTACATCATGTAACTGCAATTTATGAACTCAGTTATGGGGAAACTGAACTGAAGCAAGGTAAGGTTTGATCACACACAATATATTTTGAATGTTTATTGAAGGGACTTTGTGCATGAGGAGCAAGTAGGCTGCTCTACAGCTTAAGATGATCATCTATGCAGTGGCGGAACCAGGGGGCGGAGGGGGGCTGGAGCCCCGGCGAGGAATTTTTTTTTTTTTTACCAGGTATAATTTATCATAATTCGATTTGGAGCCCCGGGTAAAGTAATTATTTGAGCCCCGGCTGAAAAAATTATTAGAGCCCCGGCTAAAAAAATTATTTGAGCCCCCGCTAAAAAAATTATTTGATCCCCCGCTAAAATTATTTGCAGATAGCTCGTACCTCCTAAGCTTTTGAGCCCGGCGAATATTTCGTCCTGGTTCCGCCACTGCATCTATGTATTGACAAAGATTCTCACAAGACATGTTGCATGCAGTTGAAGCAAGAAAATCCTTACATTGGCGACTGGGATTGCCATTGGATAGACCTATTTTAAGAATTGCCAATGCACTAAACTTGTCCAGGTCAAATCATAAGGAGTCAAACAAACCTTTGCAGAAGGGTAATATATTTTCACTGAATATTATCATACGACTCCTGTCAATGATATGGTGTTTTGTTTTGTAGCTAGTGGCTTTTGTTTGACAGAATGTGTTTATTTTAAAGGGCCCACTCTGCTCAAGGATGTTCATATTGGAATACCTAGTAGTGGAGGTCTGTTAATGTGGATTTTTGTACAATCCTAGTTTGCTACATTTGTTGATTTCTTGCTCAAAACTACTCAATCTTATTGTTGTTACAGTATCAGGAGGAGTGACATCGCTTGTTCAGGGATCTTATGATTATTATCATTATCTTCAGGGTGGTTTTGATGACTCGGTAAACAGCTTTTCTTCTTTCATATGAATAATTAGCGCATATTATAAGTATTAATTACATATTACTTTAAACTAAATAGTGGTGCTGCATTGGTAATGAAGTGGGCAATGTTTCACAAAAAAAATCCTTTTTAAACTAAATAGTGGTGCATTCTGATTGTAAATAAGCCTGTACGATGAAATAAACTATATTAGTGATATATATCTATAACTCTGTGGCGTTAAAGGTTTGAGGAGGACGAATAATTTAGTGTAACACTATGAGACATGATCTCGATCGTTGAGTATTAATATTTTGATGATATTTTGTTATAAACATTAAAATATAGACTCGTGATTTTTATAAATCCAACCATTCAATTTCATTAGAAACTAAATTTAATTTTTATTGTAGATATGATACCGAATCCACAAAAAGATTTAGGTCTCACAAAAACATAATTTCACTTGATTCTGACCCACTTTGTGAAAATCATGTGTTGTGTGATGCACATGCAGGGCTGGGGTTGTGCATATCGCTCACTGCAGACAATCATTTCATGGTTCAAACTCCAGCATTATACATCCATTGATGTTCCCTCACATCGGTGAGACTAGTTCAGATATACCATGTAACTTCACAAATAAAGAATAGGCTCTCTTTAACACTGGTTTATTTCCAGAGAAGTGCAGCAAGTCCTTGTAGAGATCGGAGACAAGGACCCTTCATTTATTGGGTCACGGGAGTGGATCGGTGCTATAGAGATCAGCTTTGTTCTAGACAAACTTTTAGGCGTAAGTATATTTTCCATGAACCGATCAATTCAAATCCAACTTACTGGTTCCCATGATATTGTTGTTAGAGTAAGCGGCTTCTCGTTACTAGACATCATTTACTCTTATGTCCCAATTCCGGATTATGATTAAGATTTACGTTCGATGTCCAGGTCAGCAGCAAAGTTATGAATGTGAGATCTGGTGCTGAGCTTCCTGAGAAATGTCGAGAATTGGCTTTGCATTTTGAGAGCCAAGGGACACCCATCATGATAGGTCAGTGTGTTCATTCGACTACTGCTTAGTAAGTAGCCTACATTAAAGGGTTATTTCTCAAAATAGAGTATATTTTATCTCACTGAGATATAGGCTATTTTTGATATCATAGGAAAAACCATTCCTTTTATACAATTGCACTGCAATCTGGATCCACTTCACTGCTAAAAACCCGGCCATGAAAATAGTGCACCCTATTCAATATGAACATACACTGTTGTCCCTGCTGATTTCTTTAGCTTAACAACATTGGGAAACATGATCTTCCAAATTCAGTATGTGCTTGACTAGTACAATGATGCAGGTGGTGGTGTCCTTGCTTACACACTTGTAGGAGTTGACTATAATGATGCGAGTGGAGACTGTGCATTTCTCATACTTGATCCACACTACACAGGCAGCGACGACCTTCGGAAGATCATAAATGGAGGCTGGTGCAGCTGGAAGAAAGCGGTGGACAGCAAGGGAAAAAGCTTCTTCCTTGATGATAAATTCTACAACCTACTCCTTCCTCAACGGCCAAACATGGTTTAGCTCAATATGGAGAAAGATATCATTGTAATCTCGAATGCAATTTTGCTTCGATTTCCAGATACAATGCAGTTATAAGTACAATTCAACACTTAAAAATCTCAGCTTAACAGTCTCGGTGGTTATAGCTAAAATGATAATACACTTATATCAAATGAAAAAGAAGTGATCACAGGATATAGTGTCAAGAGGGTGGTGTTGGTGGCACAACCTCATCATATCATCCTACCCTGCCACTAATTAGGGCTTCCGCACCCATGTCATTCTTGATTGAGAAATAGCTTTAGGAGCAATTGTTTGTGGAGATAGAAATTGCTCCAAGGAATGCTCCTTGAGCATTTCTTCAAGCAATTATGGTTAACCGCATTATTTGATTTTATTTTTTTACAACTAAATGAGTTTCGCAAAAGGCCAAATCTTCCCAGAAATTGCTTGAACCATTTAATTTTGCTTGAAACGGTGCCGTTCGCGTGTTATAAAGACGAACACGAGTGACAAAGGTTTCCAGAATAGATTAGGGTTTTACGACGCGCGAGAATGAAACGCTTCTTTAAGCCGATCGAGAAGGAAGGCTCGGCGAAGAAGCCCTCCGTTTCCCCAGCGTCGGTCATTGGTAGCGTTGGATGTGAAAATGTCGGTGGTGTTTCCAAGCACAATGAGCCTTTGAAATTCGTGACTTGGAACGCGAACAGCTTGCTTCTAAGAGTGAAAAATAACTGGCCGGAGATTTGTAAGTTTGTGTCTGACATCGATCCTGACGTCATTGCTATTCAGGTGAGTGATTCATGTTTTTGTTTGCTGAATTTTAGGCTTCAGAGTTGTGCTTTCACTATCTATTAATATTTAATGTGTATTAATTAGGTGCCTGTAGAAAAATGATGCATTTGTGTGATTAGTTAGAAAAATACTTTCTCTATTTGTTTTTGGAGTGTGTTGAAGCTTTAGGTTGATTTTTCCTTTTACTGCTGCCAACGGTTAGTGAGACTGAATTCTTGAACTTGTTTGTCTAGCTATGCGTTGTTTGCATGATCGTTCACTCATAGGCTCATAGCTGGTGTTCAACTTAGCTTAATTTTTCCAAGTACCTGTGTAAGTCTAACTTCAACATTTTGATGCTAGGAAGTGAGAATGCCTGCTGTAGGCTCCAAAGGTGCACTGAAAAATCCAGGAGATTTGAAAGATGATACAGCTGCTGCACGAGAAGAAAAGAGAGTATGCAATTTCTAAGTTTAATTGGATTCCTAATGATTTAATGCTTTTCCTCTTACATTACAACTCTGGTTTTTTATTCTTATTTTTTTCTTTTATTAGTTAGTAGTTTTGATTTTTTATTCTAACTCGGAGAACCCTTGGCCTTTGGGCACGCCATACACAAAACGTGACCATCATCTGCATTTGGTTAATCAACACAGGTGTTGATGCGTGCACTCTCAATTCCTCCATTTGGAAATTTTGAAATCTGGTGGTCTCTTTCAGATTCAAAGTACGCAGGAACTGCGTTACTCGTGAAGAGGCATTTCAAACCAAAGAAGGTTTCTTTTTCTCTAGATCGCATGTGTGAGTTAGTAGACTCTCATTCTAGTTGTATTTGGCAAATGGTCAACTCTGCATCGCTCCTTAATTTTGTAATTCAACATATACTCTAACTAGTTGCAGCTTGGTTTGAGTACATACTGATCCTGCCCACTGTGTCTTTAGCTTCGAAGCATGAGCCAGATGGTCGGGTGATTCTAGCAGAATTTGAGACATTTCGAGTATTAAACACTTACGTGCCAAACAATGGTTGGAAGGAGGAGGAGAATTCATTTCAAAGGCGAAGAAAGTGGGATAAGAGGATTCTTGACTTTGTGTTGCAGTCAACTGACAAGAACCTTATTTGGTGTGGTGACTTGAATGTTAGGTGAATACCGTGTATCTCAGTATTTTATTCGCTTTGTTTATGTATTCTGTATTATTTTTTCTATACATTTCTTCGCCAGTATGCGCATTGGTCTCCCTGTTTGACATGCATGTTTATATTGTTCGATTCTTAGTCTATCAGAAGAAAAAAGTATTGCATGTACCAGGCTAAGTAACAGTGTGTTGAAATTTCTATTTTAAATCACAGAAGCCATTACTCCTATTTGTAAAATGTTGCTGCTATGGTGTCGACTGCGGACCTTGTTTGTTTTCTGATAATTTGGATACTTACGTGTGCATTCTATTGACTCTGCCTTATACGGCACTATCTCCTCTTATATGCAGTCATGAGGAGATTGATGTCAGTCATCCTGAATTCTTCAGTTCTGCAAAGTTGAACAGTTACATACCACCAAGTAAAGAGGTCCCAATATTTTGTGAAAATTGTCAACTTCATTGTAAACAAGTTCATGCGTGTGAAACTTGCTAGCTGCCACTAAAGTGGCATTCACTCATCGAATTCTATCTGTGCAGGATGTTGGCCAACCTGGGTTCACTTTAGCTGAGAGGAAACGTTTTGGTTCTATTTTAAGAGAGTATATTGTTTGATTATTTTTTCTAACTGTTCATCAGAATTTAGAATTTGTAAGATATGAGATGATCAAAATAGAAGCATTTGGTTATTATTGCTGAAATAGTAATCCCTATTCTATTGTTTTCTTATGCTGGTTTTGCTTGCTCCAGGGGCAAATTTATAGATGCCTACAGATTTCTACACAAGGAAAAGGACATGGAGAAGGGATTTTCTTGGTCAGGGAATCCGATTGGAAAGTAAGTTTAAGCTGTTGTTATCTCCTCCAAGTCCACATTAGTGAAGACTGCATGCATGTTCTATTTTTGTGGTAAATACTGGTTTAAAGATAAGAAGTACACAATGGGCTTTGCATTTTGAAAGATGTTTTTGTACTGTAACTTGAAACATTTCACACATGGTAAGGTTGCGAGGCATTTTTCTTTGAGAAAATATTAGATTTTGTGCTGATTAATGATCATTGACGCTTTCATTTTCAGGTACAGAGGAAAGAGGATGAGAATAGATTATTTTGTAGTCTCAGAAATTTTAAAAGATAGGATAGTTTCCTGTGACATCCATGGTCATGGTATTGAACTCGAAGGTCAGTTGAACCTCTGTATTATCTTCGCCTCTAGGGGACTGACATTTTTCATTGTACTAAACATTTTTCTTTGTTTATGAAATTGGATTCAATGATCTTGATTTAGCATATTTTCCAACTTTTTTCCTAACACTCAAAATTGGCAATGCAGGATTTTATGGAAGCGACCATTGCCCAGTTTCCCTAGTGCTCTCCCCTCAGCTAGAACCTGAGAAAATGGAAAAAGAAGGGAAAACATCATATCCCCTAAAAGATGGCCATTGTGAATAAATCTCTAGTCAGCCAAAGAAATCAATCACTTGTCTTAAAACATAGCTGTCTTTAAAAAAATTGGCGACTGCAGCTGAAATGATTGGGCAATTTTAACTAAATGTGATTTCTCTCAGACTTTGTAGCAAATGATGTACTATCATTCCAAGGATTCTAAGATGACCATAGATTAATCACAAGCGTCAGCCTTTGGATGCCATTGAGGGCATCTTTGGAATCAGAGCGGTTGATAAGCCACTTCATTTATCTTATAGTTCCAGCTTCTCCACTGAATGACCTTTGAGAGCTAGTTATCATAACTGTAAAAGCTACAACTGTATAACAAATAGAAAACGGACAAAATAACAGGTCCAAACTAAGACCAATAAATCATACAAGAAATCCACAGTAAAAATCTCAGGCGCATCCACAACCTGCTTATGTAAATAGGATATAGAGAAGTTAGTAGGTGCGTTGGAGATGAGATTTTCCATCCCATTCTTTATATTTAGATGGCACATAGGATATTTTACATTATATATAGTCCTGTTGGAGATGCTTTTAGTGGCGTCCCAAGTAGCAAAAGTGTGAAATCGTCAACTTGGGCCGAGTTGAAACACCGGCCCACACAAACGATACGGACCTGACAGACAACAAAACGCAAGCAGTTGCAGCCGACGTTGAGTTGAGGCGGAGGAATGACGAATCCCACTTCGAGAGATGTCCAGAAGAGCGAACTGTTTGTGAAAATCGGGGACTTGGCGAAAGCTATCGACGAAGCAAGACACGTCGACCAAGTAGTCTGCGCCTTGCACTCCATCGCACATCTTCTTCCCGATTGATTCATCCAGCTTCTTAGGTCTTAATACCTACATGTTACGTTGCCCGGACTTTTTTTTATTTCTTTTTCTGACTCGCTTTGTGTCTATTATAGGGTTGGTAGATCAGCGCTATCGAGAACAGGTGCTTAGTCTTTTTATATTCGTTTTATTTACTTAGGCTTCCAGGTTATTAAGTGTTGTTATATCTTCTTCTAGCTCTCTAGGGACAAGGGGATTACAGCTGAAGAGAGGAATGAGTCGTGGGGGGCTTTTTATCGAGGACCTGCTTTCTCAGCACTTTCTAGTGTTCTATTGTTTGGTAAATTCTGTGTTTTTCTACTATTTTAGTTGTTACTTTTCCTCTATGAGATCCTTAATGCATTTTCTTCTTCGTGTGTTACAGATGTTGCCAAGTCTTGGCTACCATCTTTTCCAGTTACTGTGCGAAAGCATTTGTATGACGTGTTTTATGTCTGTGGGCTTCCTAGTGAAGTGATTCAAACATTAGTTCCTTGCCTCCAAAGAAGAAGTGATCATCAAGCCGATGACAAATCTGTCTGCTCAAATGCCCAAAGGTAGCGGCTATATCAGTTAATATGCAATCCAAAAATTCAATTGATGCTGTTACATAATCGTATCATCACAGGTTGCTTGTGTACTGGTTGCTTGATAACAAAGGGGTGCTTGAGATGGCTCGTGAATTTGACACTACATTTCAAGAAGATAAATTCTCCAATCAACAGAAAAAGCCACTTATATCAAGAGTGTCACAACTCATTACTTCTATTCCCGATAAAATCAATTATAAAGCACCAAAAGCTCTCGCCTCTCAGTATCCTATTTCAATCTAATAGTTCCTTTGAGTATAGAAATTTGAACAGTTTTTAGTAAACACATGCTAAGTACAGGCATGGTGCAGTAAAGTGTGCAGGAGCTTATGTATGCAAATCATCAGAAGTTTGAGTTTATTATTCACTATAATTTCAATTCTTAACTACAATAATTCTAGCTCATTTTTCAAAGGAGTCACTGCTCAGCTTCTTTCTGGTGCTGGAGAATGGAAGATGAAGATGACTGACAAGGCATCTACCTCCAACTCAGTTAATGGAGGAGATGCCCTTCTTTTTGTGGGGGAAATATTTGCTCGGATTTGTCGCCGAGGTTTCGCAGGTATTGAACAAAAAAATCAACTGTTTAATTTAGTTTTCTGGTGCAGTTGCTGTTGCTCACAATGCTCGGTATTGGGCTAGAAATTGGAAATCTTCATGTTATAGCATTTTTGCTCTGTCATTCCATGTGATTTACAAACTAATTAAATGACCAAGGTCGGCTTCCTAACATGTGGCTGGAAGCTGCATCTTGCAAGTACAAAAATTTGCAAATAAAATTATAGTCTTGAATTTCCCTCCCAGTACAGCCCTCAAATTATGCTTGTTTCTTTATTTGCCACCTAATGGTACTGTTCACTCAGGCTATATTATTTAAGTTCATGTTAGTCGCATTGGAAGAAAACTTAAGCATTGTGAACTTAAATGTATACTTGGTTTTCTTACAAACAGTGGTACTTGTTTTTTGCAGATATACTTGTTTTTGAGATGGCTTCACACATTCGGAAGCATATAGGGAGATGCTTACATTCACACCCACAATCCAATATAGCTAATTCGTTACAGTCCATGCCGGGTTCCCAATTTTGGTCTGTTATTGTTGGTGCAATGGCAGACCCATATGCTGTGGAAAAAATGGCCGAGCAGCTGCTACATCTGCTAGAAAAAGAGCACACGCCAGATTTGGAAAGTTACTGGATTCTATGGTTATTGTTTCATCAGAGTTTGGAAAATAATCCCTCTATCAAGTTAGTGTCCATTTCTCCCTTTTTATGTACGGGTCGAAGGCAGTCAGCCTTCTCAGGGCTTGGATAAGCCACCACTATTCAAGCATTCCTCTTCTCAGTTGTCTTCTTTATTCTATCTTACTATCAAACATTAACAACATGGTGCGCGGTTCTGATAAGTTAGAATTTACTCTAAGCTTGCGCATTATAATCTGTTATCTACTAATAATAGTTGACTACTGTTCTGTTTCGTTCAATCCGTGGTATGCATGAGACGAATTTTTGCTGGTAGTTGACAATTGACACCATGCTATTTTGTATTGTTCTCATTTATTCTGCAGGTCTATGTTTGTTGACAAGTTCTTGCTGTGGAAGGTGTTTCCGCTTACTTGCCTGAGATGGATCCTTCAGGTATCGGTTTTTCTTTGCCCACCAAATGAAAGTGGATGGGCAACAGGAGTGGCAGAAGTCAGTCTCTTAGATACATTGCAGCATCTGCTAATTGTATGGTCCAAACCTGACTTCGTGCAGTCATCTCAACTAGAGCAACAAGCCTGTATCCTTTTATATATTACTACACACAACTTATGTTTGTTTACTCTGGTGCTTATTCTACCTTCAATAAATTCTCATGCATGACGAGGGAGTTAGCTGTATATTATTTTAGGCTAGTAATAGAGTTTGCTCGACTTTAAGCAATTGTTCTTTATTTGATGACTATTTTGTGTACAAAGTCATGTCACTGTATCAAAGCTCTCACGTAAGTTCTTGTGGTCAATTTTTCCCAATATGTATTTGATCATTTGTTCCTTGATTTAATATATAGATATTACTGCAGCTATTGGCCTTTGCATGGAGAAGGTTACCAAGGAGCAGTTAGATTTAAGGCAGAATCTGTTACACTCATTTCTACCTGGAGTCAGCTGTATATTTTTCTGCCCCTATCACATATAATACATTATTTGATTTACTCAGCCTATTTGGGATTGACTTGTCTACTGTCTTTATTTTGCAGGTAGACTTGCCAGCCCTAATGATTTGGTCAGGAAAATGGCCAGTAGCGTTGCTTTTGCATTTTCTAAAATTATCGATCCTTCAAATCTGCTCTACCTAGATGAGAGCTGCATGAATGGATGTGTCGACTGGGATTTTGGTTTCAACACAAGCCGGAATTTTGTCAATCAGAAGAATTCAAATAGTTCAGTTAATGTCGGCAACATGAATACATTAACTAGCTTGAAGGCATCAGAATCAAAAATGATTCCCGATGAGTTTCCCGATCTAGCCTCCAAGGAAAGTGATGATGAAGAAGCTAGTGGTAATTCAGATGCATCAAATGATTCATCTTTGCTTCCTTATGACTTAGTGGATGACGATGGCGATCTTAAAAACAATTTTGCTCAGTTGGTTGATGTCGTCAAGGCACTGCGTAAACCTGACGATCCTGATGGAGTAAGTTTACCGATTTCTATATCTTTTAATACAAATGTGGGTAATATCATTTAGGAAATAATTATTTCCGTACTAGCTATTGCCTATAACTGCATCTTCCTTCGCTTTTGTTCATCAAAAGTCTGTTCAATGTTGCAAGATATTTAAGGCAGCTGTACGTCTCCATTGATTTTGCTTACTAATAATGTGATGTACAAGCTATTGAACGCGACATTCTTACTTTTAAGGATCTCAAAATTACCACTTACAGGTGGAGAGAGCACTAGATGTTGCAGAAAAGATTATACGAGCCTGTCCTGACGAACTAAGACATGTAGCAGGAGACCTTTCCAGAACCTTAGTTCAAGCTCGTTGCTCTGACCTCACTATTGAGGGAGAAGAAACAACTGAAACAAAGAGGCAAAGTGCGTTGGTTGGGTTGCTAGTTACAGTTCCTTTCGAGTCCCTTGAAGCTCTAAATAAATTACTATATTCACCAAATCTTGATGCCAGCCAAAGGATATTGATACTTGATGTCATGTCCAATGCGGCACTTGAGCTTTCAGTAGCCCAAGTTGTGAAAAGGAAACCTCGGAGGCCCAACAGTCTCGTCTCTATTACTTCAGAAACTCAACCCTGGTTCTTACCTAGTAGTTTCGGTCCTCCTGGGGCTAGTCCCTGGAGGGAGATTCCTGACTCGGAATGCCCCCTAAAGTGGTCACACAAATATGAAAGAGAATTACCTCTGAAATTCAGTCACATTAGAAAAGGCAAGACACGCAGATGGAGCCAAAAATCAAAAATAACTCCTGACAACAGCGTCGACATTTCTCAAAACAAATTCCCAGCCTACGCAGCTGCATTTATGCTTCCAGCTATGCGGGGTTTTGATAGAAGAAGGCATGGTGTTGATTTGCTGGGTAAGGATTTCCTGATTTTGGGGAAGCTCATACATACCCTTGCCATTTGCATTAAATGTTCAGCCATGCATCCTGAAGCATCTGCGTTAGCTACACCTCTACTGGACATGTTAAGCTCCAGGTAATACATTTTCCAGCTTATATATATTCTTGATTGATCCGTTAAGCTTTCCCTTCAAATAAAATTGATGTCTCTGGTTTACAGACTAGTAACAAATGGCTTTTTAATGAAAAACAATCCAACAATCCTTGGAAGTCGGAAGGATAATTTTCCTAAATGCAGTAAATAGGGTGCTTATGGTTGTCTGTTGTTGACACAGGGAAGTATGCCATCATGCTGAAGCTCATGTTAGAAAATCTGTTATTTTCGCGTGCTCATGTATATTGATAGCTCTTCACCCTGGTCATGTTGCATCTGCTTTGGCGGGAGGGAATCGTGAATTGTCAAGAGGGCTGGATTGGATCCATTCCTATGCCATGCAAGCAGTTGAAATGGAAATAGACAAAGAGTGCTATGCTGTAAGTTTAAAGGCCTGTAAAATGATTCTCGCACACTAGGCTGTGACAATTCCCTTCTTTTAATGTTCTTTCATTTATTATTTCAGATTGCGATGGCATGCTTACAACTCCATTCAGAAATGGCTCTACAAGCCTCACGGGCATTGGACTCAGCAGAATCGTCGTCCAGAATAAATATCATTGGTTCGTTTCCTACCAGCCTCAGCAAAGAATCTATAGTAATTCCCTCCTCAAATATAAAATATTGAAGTATCATTTCTGTTGCTTGAGTGGGTTGAGTATTTAATGGTTGAGAATAAAATGTATTGAGTAAGGCCTGGGCCATAGTTACCTCCAGCACCCGTCAATCCAGAGATGATCCCATGAAGCATCATTGCCATTTTAGGGTTATAACGCAGTTTAAATAAAGGATTATTGTCGAAAACCACTCCTTATAGGGCGTAATTGTCGAAAACCATCTCTTATATATTTTATTGTCGAAAATCACCTTTTATTCGTTTCTTTTTTGTTGACCGACACATTTGATCGAAAAACGTTAAATTAGTGTTAAATCTCCGTTAGATGTATTAATTAGGCATTAATTAGGTTAATTAATTAGGTTAATTCAATTAATTAGGTTAATAAAATTCAATTAATTCAACTCCAAATCTCAATAGGGATAATTGTCGAAAATCACCTCTTATAGGCCGTAATTGCCAAAAACCATCCGATCTCTAAATTCTCTGACCTTTTTTTTATTTTATACAACATTTTACACTTTTGTATTACTCTGTCTATCTATCTAATCGACCAATTCAATTATTAGATTATTAGAAATAACTGGTTGAGATGATGTCCTATTGTCTTACGTATAAATGGATGTCCTTCTTGATCTCTTTCCATCATATATATATACGGAAAGTATCATGTGGATCCTCTCAATTTGATGGATTCGTGGACCCCCTCTTGCACCGGTTGATTGCATTTTTTGGACGCTCCAGATTGTGTCAACGCATTAATTAAGCATGTGACTTGCACGTGTACATTTGTCATGTGCACATGACAAATGCACATACGTGGCGCAATCTGATGCATCCAAAAAATGCAATCAACGGATGCAAGAGGGGATTCACGAGTCCACCAAATTGAGAGGATCCACATGATACAACCTCTATATATATATCCATTTATCGTATATATAAAGCACAATGAGTCTCATTTTACTCCTAACTTCTTTCATATTTACTTTACTTCAATCGAATATAGTAATTGTTGCACAAAGAGTCTAATATAGAATATAGTAATATATTTCAATCGATATGCAAATAATTGTGCATCAAACAACTAGGTTAAATCACCTGTCGGAGATTGCCGAAAACCATCTCTTATAGGCCGTAATTGCCGAACACCACCCCTTATAGGCCTAATTAATTAACCTAATTAATTAATCTAATTAATGCCTAATTAATCCATCTAACGGAGATTTAACACTAATTGAACGTTTTTCGGTCAAATGTGTCGGTCAACAAAAAAGAAACGAATAAAGGGTGGTTTTCGGCAATAAAATGTATAAGAGGTGGTTTTCGGCAATTACGCGCTATAAGGGGTGATTTTCGACAATAATCCCTTAAATAAAACCTGTACTGCACTGGGAAACAACTAATTGACGGACCCTGCACTTCAAAGGAAAATTGAGATGGTGCATATAAAGGGCGAAATAAACAGATGTTATGCTAGATGTATAGTCTAATAGGTGGTCCTGCGCAGCTGCAGCTGGATTGCATTCGCTCTTTGCAGCTTTGGTGCTCAACTCCTGATCATGGTGTAATGCCCACGCAAGTCTGGCAATCACCTACTTTGGCTTTGCATTATTATAATGCTGTGAGTCACAGTATTTGATTTTCTTGATGACAGAGTCAACCCAAATACAAGGCCAGATATGTCGACAATGAAAATAGATACGAACAATGATTTATTAGCAGGAAGAGCCATTGCAGCTGGATTCAACAATTGCCTTTTTATGAGGGGCAATTTACCGAAAATCACTCATAAATTTGGATTTTTTCAGAAACCACCCGTATCTTTGAAAATTATAAAGTCACACTCTTAAGTTTATTAAATTTTACAGAAACCACCCATATGTTTAAATTTAATCAAAATATTAATAAAAATGATAAAAAAACTTATAAAAATACGAAAAAATACATAATTAATTACAAAAATCATATAAACATTTAAAAAATCAGGATATTAAATAAAAATAAAATATAATTTGAAATTTGAAATTTATTCATATGATATGTATACAAATGTGAAAACTAAATTTATAAATTGTAAGACACCATATTTTTGTATAGATTTAGTTTTCATATTTAATACATATCATATGAATAAAAAGTATAATACTTCATTTCAAATTTTATATTATTATTAACATCCTTATTTTTAATTTTTTTTTATGATTTTTGTAATTATGTCCCTTTTAGCATTTTTAAAAGTTTTTTTTCTGATTTTTGTTAATATTTCGATTAATTTTAAACATATGGATAGATTTTTTTCATATTTAATACATACCATATGGATAATTTCAATTTTATATTTATATTTTATATTTATTTAATATCCTGATTTTTTAAATGTTTTTATGCTTTTTTTAATTAATTATGTATTTTATTTGTATTTTAATAAGTTTTTTTATCATTTTTATTAATATTTTGATTAAATTTAAACATATGGGTGGTTTCTGTAAAATTTAATAAACTTAAGGGTGTGACTTTATAATTTTCAAAGATACGGGTGGTTTCCGAAAAAAACCCAAATTTATGGATGGTTTTCGGTAAATTGCCCTTTTATGAGTTCAAATAAGAAGTTATACGTGGGTACCATGCAAGTATCAAATGGAGTTGATACGAGTCAAAATATTCTACTCCCTCTGTCCCATCAAATACTTCTTTTTTTGCTATTTTAGTTGTCTCACCGAATGTTTCCTATTTCTTTTTTAGCAAAAAATAAATATTAAAATATAACACTCTAATTACACTTACTAGTTAAACACAATTAATTATACAAATTAATTAATTATTATAATTGAATTAAACTAACTACCAAAATTGAAAAATCACTCCCGACAACCCTAGATATGAATCGCTCTGCCATAGGCTCCCCTCCGCCGTCAGCTCCCGTCGCCCCTCTCTCCATCTTATCTCCCCATCGACAGCGGATGAAATTGAAGTGGGCGACTCCGCTCCTCCAACTTTGGAACCCGATATGGATGAAATTGAAGTTGGCGACACCGCTCCCCATCTTAGTCTCCCCATCTTAGTTTCTGGTGCAGTGGTCTCAACGGATAGTTGGCTCGTTGTGGCAGGACGAAGAGGCCAATTCCCCCGAGTGGAGATGCAACCAAAGCGGCGAGTGGAGAGCGATAATGGAAATTTATTTCTCTCAATTACAAAATTAGGTACGCATTGGTCTCTTAATTCTTGCATTTCTATGAGTATTTCAGCTCGATTTGTTTTTTTTTTTGAAAAGGCGATTTTATTTTCAAAAAAAGGAGGAACAAACACTGAGAGACAACATCCAACAGCCAAATCGATTTATTAGTTGTTCAGGATTGTAGAACAATTTCAGGATTGTTTATGGTAAAGTAATTTTGGTCTCAAAATTTTGGTGGGAAAGTTTACTTCTAAATTTGTCTTAATCAGATTTTCATCAGAATTTTTTATTCCTTAAATATTGATTTCTTATTTTATATTGGAAATGCCAAATAGGAACCTTTGGCTGGGACGGAGGGAGTAGAATATTTCAGGATTTGATCAACTTGGTCTCATCCATGCGTTTTTGTTTTTCTGTTTAGCAGATAGTCAAACGAAGGATGGGTGTCGTTTCCATGCACAAACTTGTCAAACATAACCTTATACATGGCCTCCGTCAAATGGACACCATCCCAGTTCACAAACTCACTTGGTTTAGCACACCCAGTTGACTCAGGTGATCCACACCCATCAAATATATTGTAGTTGTATGGCCCACCACCAGTTCCACAGCAAGCCTTAAATGGCTCATTGAACCCGTAAGCCTTTGGGTTTTTCATGACAGTGTGATATGCGTTCCAGTAATCCGCGTAAACTATCACTGAACGAGGATATTGTACTCGAAGATCGTGCAGTATGGCTTTAATTTTCTGATTGTGCCTGAGTGTGTAATTGTTTGAGCTACCAACGCAGCCTAGCCTGTCCCTGTCTGTATCCGGAGCAAGCACCAATGTTAGTGGTAGGCACCCTGATGGTGGAAGTCCTTGAACCACAATGTACTTTGCTCCTATACGCAGTATCCCCTGCGCGTAAAGATCACACGATTAGATATGTCAAAATTACCCATTATCCGTTAAACGCCCTTTATCCGCCCGTTAAAATATCCGTCTATACCCGCATGTTTAGAGATAAAGGGTAATCATACCCGTTACCCGTTTATACCCGTTTATTATAGGGTCGCCCATTACCCGCCCGTTATATTTCATTAGAAAAATTCATTAAGTTCTACTCATAAACTACCGTCAATCTACTAAAAAATTAGATACTCATTTTCGTATTTTACAAATAATAGAATAATTGATAAAATAAAAATATGTAGTTAAAGGGTAAATGAGTTATTAATGGATAAACGGGTCTTTAATGGGTAAACGAGTAAATTAATACCCGTTACCCGTATACCCGTTATCCTATATACCCGCCCGTTTATACTCGTTTACATAAACGGGTAAATAATATCCGTTACCCGTTTATGTCCGTTACCCTTTATAACCGGGTCATACCCGCCCGTACCCGCCCGTACCCGCCCCATTTGACATATCTACACACGATCTTAAAGACGGTCCCAAAAAGTTTCACGGCTAAAATGGGCGTAACTGAAATGAGAATATTAATCGTAACAAGTTTTCATGTTTGTTTGTACCTTCAAAAATTTGTGTAAGTTTTGAACACCCAGGTTTAGAATGAGGTCATTTGGGACTTGAGATCCAAAGTTATATGCATAGTCATTGATACCCACTTCACCTACCCAAAAAAGAACATCACTCAAGCAATCCTTAGTTGTCAAATGACCAGAACATCCTCCACTTTCCAAGTATTTACTAAACCATATGAACTCAGTACCGATTGACTGAGGTGTTACATCGAGGCTAAGATTGTTTCTCTTGAAAAACTCAAAGTCTGATGCCGTAGCTCCGGCAACCGCAAAGTTCACACCGTGAGACTTATCAGCTTTCTTGTTTAAATAAGGTGGGAGGAATGGGAGGTTAAGAAAAGTGGCTAGGAAGTCGATCACAAGACGGCCATCCGAGTAGCGGTTGGTGGGTTTGTGGAAAAATGTGACACCGTAAGGTGGGTTGGAGACGAACTGAAAGCCCGTTGGACCTGTGGATGACCTGGTGTTTCCGGTGTCTGTGAAGGAGTCGCCAAAGGCAAATATTCTTGAGAATGGTCGGGTTTGGAGCTTCTTACGGCTCGGAGGCGTAGAGGCAGCTGCAGCTATGGAGAGTAAAATGAGGGCAATAATGGAAATGGAAAAGTATTTATCTAAATATGACATGACTGAGTGATCAATATGCGTCATCTGTGTCCAAGCTATATAAGGTCATCGTATATTGATGATTGATTGATTGATTGATTGATTGATGGGTAACATGGGTTATTCATTACATAAATGTATATAGATTTTTGGTAGGGCTATAAAGATGACACATGTGGGCATCTTACCTATATCTATCTATAAATCTAGCTAGCATTAGAGGGATCAATGAGTTGAGCGTTCGTGAGCTACTCGCAAGCAAGTTCGGTCGAAGCTCGGCTCGATAATAATCAAGTCGAATTTGAGTATGGTTTATCAGCTCGATTAATAAACAAGCCGAACATGAACAGAGGGGTGCTCGACTCGTTTATGTTCGTGAACGGCTCGTTTACCTGCTCGATTAAGGCTCGAATATATGCTCGATTAGGGCTTGTTTACATACTCGATTAGTACTAATTAATTTTTTCAATGAAATTAATCACATACTTATATGATTATGAATTAATAGAACGGCTGACCTAACCTATATGTATTGAGAATTCATGTAGTTGGTAATAGTTAATAGAGTAACTTGTTTATATGAATCGAGCAGCACGTTTACAAGCTTATGATTGATCAAAAAAAATAAAAAATAAATTGATCAAGCTAGCGAGCCGAGCTTGAGTAGGCAAAAAACTAATCGAGCCGAGCTCGAGCAAGATTTATTAAGGTTCGTCGAGCTCGAGCAGCATGAAAATTAGACGAACCGAGCTTGAACATTTCGATGTTCGGCTCGGTTCGTTTACACTCCTAGCCTAGCATGGACTCGTCAATCAGCGTCTAATAAGTAATGAATATGGTTGGATGTTGAGCAAAGACTAGTTTCTAGTAATTATTGGGAAGAGTCGGACTTGAATGAGCTAGTTATGAAATCATTGCACTGATCATCTGTAGTTAAGTAAATAAAGTCGTAAGACAAGTTATGTATGAGGGGGCAGGTAAAGGGGGTCAATTTGATCGGTGTGCATGTTTGGCCTTCGCTCATTCAATTTCACGTGTTCATTATAAATGAGGACGGAGAGAGTAGTTAAAGTGTATGAGGACAATCATGATAGTTAAAAAATGTTGAAATGGGGTGTAATGCGTTGTGTAAGTAGGTAATAGTTGTTGATAAACATACAAAATGGCACAAACCGTAAGTCCAATTTTGTCCCGTAAGTCCAATTTTGTCTTCTTGTTAAGCTATAACAAACACTTCAAGAGATGAAAGTAATACCAAGGATGCAAAAAAATTTAAGAGGGTTGGAAAAGATTTTGATCAGTAATTACTAATAAAATAATGAATGATATTATAAAAAAGAACATTCAAATCCAAACTTTTTGTGAAATATTTCACTTCAACTAACTGAAAACTCTCTCTCGGAGCCACCTTTGATAGTCCCTGTGTGGGGTGGGGAGGACACCTCTCCTCTCGGGGAGGAGGTCTGTCTTCCTCCGCCCGTGGTAGTATAGGTTTTCTTTTCGTTTCGGTTGTTTTCCCTTCAATAATGGCGGCTTTGCCTCCTTCTTCCCCTAGCATTTGTGCTAGCTTCCTCTAGCCTTGCGCTAGCTTTTCTTCAAGCCCTGGTGCTTGCTTTCTGGTCCCCTATCTGGGGTTTGCTGTGTGGCTTTGTGGGTTGCGGTCTGAGGGGATCTGCTGTTGTTTTCCGGATGCGTGGCCACGGTCGATTGACGGTGCTTGAGGGCGTCCCAAGGCTTGGTCTTCAATCCAAGTTTCTGTGCTGTCACCGGCGGACAAGGATCGTAGGAGACGCGGCTAGATCGTGGTTGTTGGTTGGAGATCGGATGGACCTCGAGGGGCTGGATCGATTGGATCTGGGCGGCTGATCTTGGTGAACGGACGAGCGGCTGGTCTTGGCGAACGGACGAGCAGCGGGATGGGCGGGAGGTGTGGGTCGGGCGGCTTATGGATTTCGAATGTCAGGATGCGCGGCGGGATGGGTGGCTGCGGGGCGGGCTTCGACCGGCGAGATGCGCATGCGGGTGGCGGGATGGATGGCGGCGGAGCTCGGACCGGCGGGATGTGCGGGAGGTTGTTGACGCGCGGCGGAGTGGGTGGCGGCTGCAGATATTGGGCGGCGGCGGGTGTGGGTTGGCTAGGGTTTGCTAGGGCTTGCTAGGGTTTCGTCTGGGCTTGTTTGATGATGGGCCTGTTGGGCCAGTCCAGTGATCTATGATTTCCAGTCTTTTGGGTCCTGATGCCCTCTTGGTCTTCTGTTGGGCTTCTATGGGGAGCTTTCTCATGTCCAGGTGGTTTTGGACTGTGGTGAGTTTCATTGGGATGACGCCGATCATGGCCTGCTGTTGGGCTTCTATGGGGAGCTTTCTCATGTCCAGGTGGTTTTGGACTGTGGTGAGTTTCATTGGGATGACGCCGATCATGGCCTGCTCTTCATCTGCTGTTTATGAGACTTTCTCGACATAGAATTGTTTTAGGATTAGTCCCTTCGATTTTGATTTCATTTGTTAGTATTGTAAGATCTTGTGATTTGAAATCACCTCACCTTGAATCAAAAAAAAAATCCAAACTTTTTGTAGAGTTAGAGGCTAGTGAAATACTCGAGAGATATGTTTATTTTTAAAAGTTTAACTGACGAATGCAAGTCTTTTGAACATGTTTTATGTTTAATCGTGCTGTGTAGTTGCATGCTGGAGTCTTTTAAACCTCAACACTCAAATATTGCTTATAAAAACAGTCAAATATTACTTAGTAAAAAACACTTAAATATTGCATTGCATTATTATTTATTTGACTAGATCAATCTTAACCAATTCATCATGTCATATTGAATCCCTTCCTTTATTATATATAATCCACTACAATCCCGATCCTACCTTACACGATACTTGACCTGAGTTAGACAGAAATAAAGTTTTAGTTTTTAGTTTTTACAGGTAAATTTGAACTCATTAAATCTATATTATTGTCCTATATTTTTAAAATCCTATATTCCAGTTTATCACGTCTCAAATATATAACATTTTGCACATTTTTAATATTACTGATTTTTAGTTGTGTAAGTTTTTTACGACAATGACTACAAACTCCCAAAAGAAAAGGGGAAGAAGATCAGCGACAAGACGCCCAACCCCCACAAACACAAAAAACCAGCACAGTAGACCTACCACACTACCAAACCCCATTCGATTTTTAGTTGTGTAAGTTCAAACGAAGCCCAGCGCGCATCGCACGATCCCTTTCAGTTGATTTTGGACTCTTCATTTCGCCAGTTTCTCATTGACGAGATTTACTACTCCACCAGATGATTTTATAAGTAGTGGCTGCCTCATTCATTTTTTGACTTAAAATGTCCAATTGGCTGTACAATGCATGCTTGATTAAAATGCTTAGTAAATGTGCACGCATAAAGAAATAGTATTTTGCAAAGAAAATGAAGAAATAACAACTCAAAGCAACATGAAAGCAGCAGAATTATTCAAACAACAATGCTGGAAATTACACTGAAAGGATATGTTTTTATTATTCTTGCTTGCGAAAGGATGGATTCTAGAGCTTTGATCCCCCCTTTGGGTGGTGGATGACGATTCGGTTGTAGGCATCTAAGGTCAGGAAGTCATCTAGCTCCCTGGCTGTGCACTGCTTGGTAAATATCTTGCTGGCCTCCTTGTACATTCCAGTTTTGAATTTCCCACTTCCCACTTCCTTTTCAATGCGGCTCATTTCTTCCTCTACTACTCTCCCAAACAGTTCCAGTGTGACTTTTACTCCCAGCCCATCACCATCCAGTTCGACTCCGTACTTGAGCCACTGCCAGTTTTGCACCCTGCTGATTTCAGCAGTGGCAGCGTCCTCCATAAGGTTGTACAGCGGAACTGATCCTGTTCCATTAAGCCATGCCGCCAAGTACTGGATACCAACTCGTGTATTCAGTCGCAGGCCTTCTAGAGTGCGCACTCCTCTTGGCCTTTGCAACAGGTCATCTTCTGTCAGGATCGTTGCATCTTCTTGCTTCATGGATTCAATTTGATTAGGAGCATTGCCCATGTTTTTGTTGAAGATCTCCATACAGGCTGGTATTAATCCAGGATGAGCTGCCCAAGTTCCATCATGTCCAGCTAAAACCTCACGTAATTTGTCCTTTCGTACCAACTCTAGTGCTGCATTATTTGCCTCAGGATCATCTCTGATTGGGATTTGGGCAGCCTGTTTCAAGGTAAAGTAAATTAGCAACAGTACATTAGGAACTTGGATCACTCTCACCGTTGGTCAAGTTCCACTCCACTTCATCAAAGTAATTGTTTTAACTTATTGCAAATTGTTGCGACATCAATCTGTTAATCAACTAGGTAGACACGAGTTGGCATTCCTGTGTTGCCGCTAAGAATATCATCCAGGGTCATTTTGACATGTCAAATTATTTTTTTATATATGCTGCTTTCTCGTGCTCATAGTCAATATTAATGGTGAAAATTCAGAGATGCGTGAATTTACACACAAACTTATCCTTACCATGCCTCCCATTGCATGCACTCCACGCTTGTGACAAGTCCTGATTAGGAGATCCGAGTAACTCTTCATGAAGTGTTGGCCCATACCAATTAGTACTCTGTCAGGTAAAAGGCGATCTGGATGAGCTTGGAAAGTCTTGACATAGCTGAAAATGTAATCCCATCGTCCACAGTTAAGACCAGCAGAATGATCCCTCAGCTCATACAGTATCTCATCCATCTGAAATGCAGCTGGAAGCGTCTCAATAAGAACTGTCGCTCTGATGCTTCCCCTTTCAATTCCAGCCATCTTCTCAGATCTCTCGAAGACAGAATTCCAGATTTTAGCTTCCCTGTTAGCATTCAAATTACAGATAATGACCATGGCTTACACATGTTTTGCAAAATATTAACAATGCATAGTAACATGACTGCAGATTGTAGATATTATATAAACATATGATCTTACTCACCTTGAGTTTTCCATCTTGGGAAGGTAGAAGAAAGGCCCGAATCCAGCACCCTGGCCTCGCCGGAAAGAAGCATAATTATGGTAAAAGTAAAGACCAAAGTCAACAAGGCAACCAATAGCAGGCTCCCCATCAATAAAAATATGAGCCTCGGGTAGATGCCAACCCCTGGGGCGAACAAAGAGCTTTGCGATCTGATCATTCAACTTGTAAACCTTGTTTCTTGCCTTGTCCTGGTAGCTTATTGTTCCACTTACGGCATCTTTCAGGTTTACTTGGCCTCTCATCAGGTTCTCCCAACTTGGAGACAGTGCATCTTCAAAATCAGCCTGATCATCATCCCATATCAAATAGTTCATTCACAGGTGAAACACATTAAGTATGCTTAGTCATATGCAGATATGAAGCAAGGGAAACTTATTTATTTATGTTACCATAAAAATTTTAGCTCCCGAGTTGAGTGCATTAATAACCATCTTCCTGTCAACTGGGCCAGTGATCTCCACCTTCCTATCCGCCATAGCTGGAGGAACAGCGGCACATTTCCACTGACCTTCCCTTATAGCCTTGGTAGCCGGATCAAATCCTGGCAAGACTCCCTGATTAAATCTCCTCTTATCTTCCCTTCTACACTCCATAGCGTACCTAACATGTCCTCTAAACTCCCTCTGCAGATCAGCTACAAAATTCACGGCATCCTTGGTCAGAATCCTAGCAAACTCCTGGTCGTACTTCCCCCTTATATCCACTCCCTCTGGCAAGTCGTAGCCCATTCCGGCCTTGCCAATTGTTGAAGGCATTGCGTAGTTGTATGTGTCCATTCCAACCATGTTTTCTCTATTTTGCTATGGTCTCATTGACTGGTTTCAAGCAACTATATATATGAAGGAAAAGAGTTATTTTTGTAATTTGTGATGTTATCGTCATGGGCTTAATTTTGGATTTGTATGGCGGCGTCACAGAAGAGCAGTGAACGTTGTTGATAAGGGAAGACGATAATGGCATCGCCTTGAACGTCGTGCCGTGTTAAGATATGCCCAGGCAACTTGGACACGTGGATGCTTATCGGGATGTTTGAAAAAATCTTTGGACACATCAAATATATTACTAATTACTAGATATACTATATGAGTTTGAGTAGTTTTGTTTTTTTAATTAATACTTTTTAAGATAAGCCATAAGCGGTTTGAAACCGGAATTTTCGTTAAAAATTATTTGGCATGAAAAAATCATTCGATGTGTTGAACCACGAACGAATTGTAACGGTACATTTAATTTTTTTTTTGATTAGAAGAGTACAAAGACTCAGACAGTACATAGAAGAGGACTTAATTCCAATCGATAAGCGAATGGAGACCTCGAACACAAAATAAAAGTAATGTAAGCGTAGTGTGAACGAGGTACTTTGCCTCAGTACTGAAAAAATAAGCGAACTAATATGACAGAAATGCGAGCATGTGAGCACAACTGAGAAGACCAATCTGAAATACCGGAGCTCGAAAAGGTCTGTGTGAATAAAAAGATATCAGCATGATTTTTTAGAAAAATATCTCAGAACACCAGCTTTCCAGAACAATCGACAAGTCAAAGGGGAGTCCGTATCCAGAACGGACTAATTTTGAAACGGGTACACGTGTCAGGAACGTATGTCCCAAAGTACAAGCATGACAAAGCAACGAGATATTATGCTGAGTGACACGCGTCCAAACCCAAACAAGCCACGAGAAGACTACTGACCCGTGTCATGTGGAGCTGAAGCTGACAGCAGCAAACACCGGACCGAGCCGGCGGCAGTACCTCCACCAGCAGACACCGGCACAGAGCGATAAACAGCGACCAACACCGATCCACTCAAAAGACGACCTACACAAACAAGGAAACCAGAAGAGGTCGGCCATCTGGAACAGCGCAGCCAAAACCAGCGGCAACCTACAAAGCTCAGAAAGGAGCAGCGCAACCACCACTGAACAAAGCCAAACCAACGAGGAAGAAACCAAAAAAAACAGCGCGGAAATCCACCAGCAACAGATAGACATTCGGCGCAGAAAGGGAACACCAAAAAAGAGAGGCGCTGCACCACCGAACGAACCAGACGGCGGTGCGACACCAGCACATCCAACGAACCAACAGACGGAGCGTCCCATCCAGCTAACGCTAGCCGACCAGATAAGCGCTCAAGAGAAACCAAAAAAACAGCATCCGGCAACGACGAACGGCGGTGAAATATCGAAACGGAGAACCGGGTAACGGTACATTTAATTGAAGTAACACAACCCGCACTTTAATCAAAAAAAAATTTCACAAGTTTCTCTTTGAGTCAAAGAAAATGCTGAATCAAACTGTGTATGCTTCTAAATATTGCCACATGTAAATATCTCTCACGCAATTTGTAAATAAAATCAGAATATTGGACAAACAAATTAATGACCCAACCATTATTCAATCTATTTTAACACATAATTTATTCAATTACATCGTATCGTATAGTTATATCATATTGAATATTTTGTACAGCCAACTTTCGGCCGATTCTTGTTGTTTTGAGTTAGTAGAGACATTGAGATTGCACGTGCATTAAATCAAAAATAGATAAATCGATGGGATATATCTTAGCAAAAGAAAAAGGGGAAATCATCATGTTTTTGGATTGAAATTAAACTGATGATAGGCCGTAGCACATTACAAAATAAATTACTCCATATATACATAGATATTTATTCTTGTGGTAAACTATATCTAAGTAGACCCATGAAACTCATTTTGAATATATTGATTGCATTTTATCAATGCATCATATTATTACATTTGTCATGTGCATGTCATGTAAAGTGATTAAATATCGCAAAGTATAAAAATATTTAAAAATTATTCTGATTTATTAAATACTACTTAATAGTTAAAACAGTTAGCTATTCGCATAATATATCTGACAAATTTAGGCTCTTAAGTATATCACTTACATTTTCAAAAAGTAACATGCTAGGTTATCAAACCACAAGAACTGACAGCACTATTAATATCTCCGTGTGTTTACTGGCTTCGTTCTTAGCGTGCCATAATGAATTTATAATATGTCAGTATAATGAATTGTTTGAAAATCTCCAGGTCAGAAGCTCCTGCACATTGATGAAGGCATGCAAATCATGTATATTTAGGCAGCTTTCAGGATTTATTTAGAGTGCTCTCTTTTGCTGATCGTTGTCAATGTATCTAACACATTTTAAAAAAATGTTGTGCACACAAATTGTGTTTAAAAGAAATGTTATACGAGTACTGAAATGAATCTTGCCAACCAAATTAGCTCATTATTAGTTGATTTACTATGTTCATTGTATGTCCGATGTTAATAAATTATAGTCGAGAGGGCTTAAGTTTTTATAAAATTCAGTATTTCTAACGAATTCACAAGGCCCAAAAGGCTGGCCCAGTTATATATCCCTCTTCGTCTATCCGTTGAAAGTCAAATCCCGTTAGTCTCGTCTTCACTCCGCTCCTGCTTCTCCAGTTCGTTTAAATTCAAATTCGATCTTCGGGTTGATGATGGTGCTTCGATCGGAGATGCTTCGAAGTAAGATTCTTCAATGTAGGGATCGTTTTTAATGATGACGACAGGGACTAGCTGGTCGATCAAACAATTTGTTACCGTTTTCCGATTTAGGATTAAAAGTACAAATTGCTGTCGATGACGGGTTATGCTACAAATCGGGTTGATTTTTCGACGTTTCCAGCTGAAATTTTATTTCCTTTGTCTTCTTTTCCAGTCACCGCTCCTGCTTCTTTCCTTTCGGATGACGGAGTTGCTTTGACGAAGAATTCTTCAATGGAGGTACTCTTTTTGTTGATGACGGCAGCCGATTGAACATTTTTTACCGTTTTAAGGTTTAGAATGTATTTTGTTGTTGATGACGGGTTGTGCTACAATTCAGATTGATTTTGAGTTGTTAATTTTAAGTTGAGAGGTTCATGTATTCGTGTTTTAGAGGTTCAGG
>QZGG01000073.1:282500-285097 GCA_006409495.1 Sedum album
AGGGTTTAGGGTTTAGGGTTTAGGGTTTAGGGTTTAGGGTTTAGGGTTTAGGGTTTAGGGTTTAGGGTTTAGGGTTTAGGGTTTAGGGTTTAGGGTTTAGGGTTTAGGGTTTAGGGTTTAGGGTTTAGGGTTTAGGGTTTAGGGTTTAGGGTTTAGGGTTTAGGGTTTAGGGTTTAGGGTTTAGGGTTTAGGGTTTAGGGTTTAGGGTTTAGGGTTTAGGGTTTAGGGTTTAGGGTTTAGGGTTTAGGGTTTAGGGTTTAGGGTTTAGGGTTTAGGGTTTAGGGTTTAGGGTTTAGGGTTTAGGGTTTAGGGTTTAGGGTTTAGGGTTTAGGGTTTAGGGTTTAGGGTTTAGGGTTTAGGGTTTAGGGTTTAGGGTTTAGGGTTTAGGGTTTAGGGTTTAGGGTTTAGGGTTTAGGGTTTAGGGTTTAGGGTTTAGGGTTTAGGGTTTAGGGTTTAGGGTTTAGGGTTTAGGGTTTAGGGTTTAGGGTTTAGGGTTTAGGGTTTAGGGTTTAGGGTTTAGGGTTTAGGGTTTAGGGTTTAGGGTTTAGGGTTTAGGGTTTAGGGTTTAGGGTTTAGGGTTTAGGGTTTAGGGTTTAGGGTTTAGGGTTTAGGGTTTAGGGTTTAGGGTTTAGGGTTTAGGGTTTAGGGTTTAGGGTTTAGGGTTTAGGGTTTAGGGTTTAGGGTTTAGGGTTTAGGGTTTAGGGTTTAGGGTTTAGGGTTTAGGGTTTAGGGTTTAGGGTTTAGGGTTTAGGGTTTAGGGTTTAGGGTTTAGGGTTTAGGGTTTAGGGTTTAGGGTTTAGGGTTTAGGGTTTAGGGTTTAGGGTTTAGGGTTTAGGGTTTAGGGTTTAGGGTTTAGGGTTTAGGGTTTAGGGTTTAGGGTTTAGGGTTTAGGGTTTAGGGTTTAGGGTTTAGGGTTTAGGGTTTAGGGTTTAGGGTTTAGGGTTTAGGGTTTAGGGTTTAGGGTTTAGGGTTTAGGGTTTAGGGTTTTAGGGTTTAGGGTTTAGGGTTTAGGGTTTAGGGTTTAGGGTTTAGGGTTTAGGGTTTAGGGTTTAGGGTTTAGGGTTTAGGGTTTAGGGTTTAGGGTTTAGGGTTTAGGGTTTAGGGTTTAGGGTTTAGGGTTTAGGGTTTAGGGTTTAGGGTTTAGGGTTTAGGGTTTAGGGTTTAGGGTTTAGGGTTTAGGGTTTAGGGTTTAGGGTTTAGGGTTTAGGGTTTAGGGTTTAGGGTTTAGGGTTTAGGGTTTAGGGTTTAGGGTTTAGGGTTTAGGGTTTAGGGTTTAGGGTTTAGGGTTTAGGGTTTAGGGTTTAGGGTTTAGGGTTTAGGGTTTAGGGTTTAGGGTTTAGGGTTTAGGGTTTAGGGTTTAGGGTTTAGGGTTTAGGGTTTAGGGTTTAGGGTTTAGGGTTTAGGGTTTAGGGTTTAGGGTTTAGGGTTTAGGGTTTAGGGTTTAGGGTTTAGGGTTTAGGGTTTAGGGTTTAGGGTTTAGGGTTTAGGGTTTAGGGTTTAGGGTTTAGGGTTTAGGGTTTAGGGTTTAGGGTTTAGGGTTTAGGGTTTAGGGTTTAGGGTTTAGGGTTTAGGGTTTAGGGTTTAGGGTTTAGGGTTTAGGGTTTAGGGTTTAGGGTTTAGGGTTTAGGGTTTAGGGTTTAGGGTTTAGGGTTTAGGGTTTAGGGTTTAGGGTTTAGGGTTTAGGGTTTAGGGTTTAGGGTTTAGGGTTTAGGGTTTAGGGTTTAGGGTTTAGGGTTTAGGGTTTAGGGTTTAGGGTTTAGGGTTTAGGGTTTAGGGTTTAGGGTTTAGGGTTTAGGGTTTAGGGTTTAGGGTTTAGGGTTTAGGGTTTAGGGTTTAGGGTTTAGGGTTTAGGGTTTAGGGTTTAGGGTTTAGGGTTTAGGGTTTAGGGTTTAGGGTTTAGGGTTTAGGGTTTAGGGTTTAGGGTTTAGGGTTTAGGGTTTAGGGTTTAGGGTTTAGGGTTTAGGGTTTAGGGTTTAGGGTTTAGGGTTTAGGGTTTAGGGTTTAGGGTTTAGGGTTTAGGGTTTAGGGTTTAGGGTTTAGGGTTTAGGGTTTAGGGTTTAGGGTTTAGGGTTTAGGGTTTAGGGTTTAGGGTTTAGGGTTTAGGGTTTAGGGTTTAGGGTTTAGGGTTTAGGGTTTAGGGTTTAGGGTTTAGGGTTTAGGGTTTAGGGTTTAGGGTTTAGGGTTTAGGGTTTAGGGTTTAGGGTTTAGGGTTTAGGGTTTAGGGTTTAGGGTTTAGGGTTTAGGGTTTAGGGTTTAGGGTTTAGGGTTTAGGGTTTAGGGTTTAGGGTTTAGGGTTTAGGGTTTAGGGTTTAGGGTTTAGGGTTTAGGGTTTAGGGTTTAGGGTTTAGGGTTTAGGGTTTAGGGTTTAGGGTTTAGGGTTTAGGGTTTAGGGTTTAGGGTTTAGGGTTTAGGGTTTAGGGTTTAGGGTTTAGGGTTTAGGGTTTAGGGTTTAGGGTTTAGGGTTTAGGGTTTAGGGTTTAGGGTTTAGGGTTTAGGGTTTAGGGTTTAGGGTTTAGGGTTTAGGGTTTAGGGTTTAGGGTTTAGGGTTTAGGGTTTAGGGTTTAGGGTTTAGGGTTTAGGGTTTAGGGTTTAGGGTT